>JABSTQ010004742.1:0-207850 GCA_013358835.2 Ixodes persulcatus
TCTGTACGGGAGATTGTAGGAGTGACAATTCTAACAATGCTCAAAAGTCGGATTTCACAGTAAAAATGATTGCATTCACATATCATCTCCAAAACACCGCAGCAAAAGAACCTCTAAAGTTGATCACACTGCCGGACCAGCGAGCGAGTATCACCCAAGTAGCACTAAACGTACCCACAATGTTACTGGAATGTTGTCAGCTAACGTTGCCTAACGTTGCTAACGACCGCGGATTCTACCGTCCAGTAACGTTACACCACAATGTTACAGTAACGTAACTGCATACGTTACCTGGACATTACCCAAATAATGTTACTGCAACATTGTCAGATAACGTTGCCAAACGTTGCTAATGGCCACTAGTTCTACCTCCCAGTAACGTCGCATCAAAATGTTGCAGTAACGTAGCTCTATATGTTACCTAGATGTTAGATCAGTGACGTTACTTGGACGTCGTCAGATAACGTTGCCAATTGTTGCTAATGGCCACGAATTCTAGCATCCAGTAATGTTACACCAAAAAGCTGCACTGACATTACGGCTTACTTAAAAGTGAAGGAATAACATCATGAAGAACATACACAAACAACCACTTTTTCATTTCGCTACAATGTTTATTTCTTCAGAAGCAAAGAGTCGCACACAGGTCAAGGTGAACTAGATACCAAAGGCGGGAGGGAAGAGGGGGATAGGGAGATAAGGGTCAGAACTGGAAAAATCTGGCAATGTTGACTAAAACACATGGAGTGTCACTGACTCAACTCTTATCTCCCTGAAGTCCCCTCCATCAAGCCTTCTGTATGCAGTTAATCTTGACCTGTGCGTGATTCTTGCTTCGAAAAAACAAGCGTCAGAACTAAATGAAAGAGCGGTGGTTTGTGTTTGTCCTCAGTGCTTTTATTCTGTCAACTTTCAGTAAACATTTTAACAACACATGCCATTAATGAATCAGCATTTTGAAGTCCTAGAAGCAGGACACCGGAAGAAAACAAGAAGTTATTGGAATAAATTTATTTCAAAAACAAAACAAACATTACAAGTAGCAAAGTAATCTTCTGTTTCTTACAAGCTATTAGATCTATAAAATCGTAAAGAAAAACAATGAGACTGATCTGCATGGAAATAAAACTGCAAATATCAAAACTCCCAGCAACATAAAACAAGCAGCTTAAAATAAAATTCTAAATATCTCTAAAAATACACCTGATCTTGGGCTAGGACATATAAATAAATAACGGAGTCAATAAACAAAAAATGACTAGAAAAAGAACAAAAATTTTAAAAGCTCTAAAAATACCATACAAATGTGTACATAAATTAAATAAAAGAAACCGCTAGCTGGGGCTAAAATGTATGCATGGATAGAAATAAAAGGTAACATATGCATATTAAAAATTGCAATAAAAAAATTCAAGCAACAGGCACTCTGTACTCATGGGATGGCTGTAAAAAAAAGAGAAAGAAATCATTAGACAAAAAAGCTGTTAAATGATATAGGTAGCATGAAACAACTTCTTTTTTTTTTCAATTCTATGCATTTAACACGATTAACCAACAGGGATCAAAGTAACCAACTACTGACATTTAAAACTATAACAGGAAAATCAAGGCAGAAACATGCTGAAAAACAGTGCGAACTGTACGGACAAGAGAACACACAGGACAAGGCGCTGTATGTTCTTTTCTCTGTGTCCATGCATTTCGCGCCGTTTTTCAACATGAATTCTTACCAACTAGCCTAGCCCAACTGTCCATTCTTGTAATCAGAAACATGCTTGCCTTCCCCCCTTGCGGCAGCTCCCCAGTCACTCGTGGGAAGAGGCACGCTGCTCCTGCAAAAAAAATAACACAAAAAAGTTGGTTGCATTCAGAAAATGGGTGCCTATTTCAGTGCAGAGTGTGTCATCAAGATAAAAAAAAAAAGCATACTTCTGTCCTAGCGCAGTTTTGCCTCAGTTGGTTTGCATGCACAAGCCATTCTTTTCATCCAGTTTAGACCTTTTCTGCAAAGTATGACCTCCCAACAAGGAGTGCTGCACCTGCTAAAGCATGTTTGGATGGCTGAGCACTGGCAATGCGTTCCCACGGTCGGCCATCAATCTGATATGGCAGCCCCACAGAAAACCTAAAGTCACTGGATCCTGGGAAAGTAGCGCCATTGCCTTCCCTACCTGCTAGCCGGACACAAACGAATACTAACAGACGACCCAAACATCGCAAGGCGATTGGCTAATCGGTCTATGTATGCAGCGGGCAGCCAGAGCGGCTCTCATTGCGTTTGCTGCATGATTAAACACTAATTCGGCATGACACTTAATTGAACACAAACGACAGCAAACACTGGGTAAAGATCAGTTCAAAATGAGAGCCACTTCACGCTGCCATGCAGCGAAACAGCCAAACCGCAAGACAAAGCTGCTCGCCGAAGGCCTTCGGAACGCTCGGATCCTCCATCCAAACGACCGCAGCGCCGCCGCATACATATGGGACCTTTCCGTGTCGGCACCTGATCCCACTACTCCTTTCTAGTATGCGCCGCCTTTTCCACCGCTTGGTGGCCGGGTATGTCGACGGGTCATTTCTTGTTTCTGTACTTTATAAACTGCATTTGATTCTTTTCTGATCTAAAATACTGAAGAAAAACTACTTTTATAAATAGTTGAAACGGTTTGCGCCACTTATATTTTGTATTTCGACTAAAAAGAAGCTTCTAGCGGCCCTGACCAGTAGTAAGCCCAGGACTAAAGACGTCACATATTGCGCGCTTTCGGTACCGCGGGTTGCCCCCGTCGGTAGAGGAGGTTTTCGCGTCGTCCGGTTAAAATATGATGCACTGATATTTCGTTACTCTCTCCGTGCCCGCTGGCTTGCCCGAACCCCAAGAGACGTGGAAACCGCAAAAAAGGTAGACGCTTAAATATGATTGCAGGGCCCCTTTAAAGGCCAGTCATAAGTCACGAAAAATATAGTTTTCGAATTAAGCACAACCAATGTACAACGGTTGCAAACATTGATCACACTTGCAAGTGAAGTAGAGGAAAAACAGCATAGCCCTGGTTATACTGCAAGCAGACCCACTTCCACCTGATGTCTTGCACACTCCACACTGAATACTGCTTGGAGAGCCCTGTAGCTCTAAACATTCCTAGCTCTGATGATGACAGCTTTGAAAAATAAAGGTTGCTGAGATTCCGGAAAAACTGTCCGCAGACGCTACGGTTCCCATCCGACTCAATGAAGTTCCTAACAACAGCAATGTTGCCATCCTTCAGTTGAACACAGTTGTCGGACGGCTTCAGAGAAAAATGTGCTCCGTGTAAAACAAGCTCACTGTACTGGGTTCCCTTGAAGCTTGGCAGCTCAGGTCCGTCTCGGTGTAGCTTGAGCAGAGCACACTTCTGTTGCACAGAACTTGACACGGTGGTGGGATTCATTTCTGAGTGCCTCTTGATAACCTGCTGCAGTGCCAAGGAAGGACCCCTCACCAAATTCTTGAGCTTCCCAAGGACGTTCTCAAAGGGAAAGGCCGAGAAGGTGTCGACAGGACCGAACCGTCAAACGGCTTGTCAGGTGGATCAGGGAGTGCATGTTGTAGACATAGACACCCTCATACAAAGCACCAGCCCCAGAAACAAACTCTCTCCAAGAGAGATTCTGCAATATCGCAGTGTGTCAAAGAAAATTTGGGGCTGGCTAGGATGGCCAAAGCACAGCTCAGCTTTATCAAGTGTGCATAAAAGCGCTGGTTTCTAAAAAAGCACTGGCCCGGGGGAACTGATAAGGGGATAAAGGAAAGGGGGTTTTGAAAGCCGGGGATTTTGAAGACGGAAGAGGTAACGCGGGAAATTCGCAGCGGGGATTTTGACACAGGTGTATTGAGATTAGGTTATTCGTGCTGCACCACCCGTATCGCTCGTCTCAGATTCGCACTCGGAAGCTCGTTGGTACTCAAACTCTCCGGAAAAACTTGCATGTGCTGCCACGGCCTGTTGCCCAGGTGGCAGGGGGAATGCTTCCTCAGTGTCCACCGACTCCTCACTGCTCGTATTGCAACTTTCAAGTTCCTTGCGAACACTTTCGGCTACCCTACGTCTTTTTTGGCGATCGGATAGCTCTGATAGCGAACGCTTCGCCTGCTCCATTGTTCAGCCCAAGTAGCAACAACAACAAAAATGCAACATACCTTTGTTTACGTTTCCTCCACGCCGAAAGAGCGGCAGGGCGGTCCGATGAAACAGAAACAGGCCTCGACGGTCCGTTGACATGCGGTCAATGCGGTCACGTGGTCGACCTGGCTTCGACCTTGCTTGGCTTGAGCTACTTGTACATCTTGGCGTCTTGGCTTGTCAACAGTGTGCGTAAACGAGTAAACGACTAAACATAAAGTTTCAATTAAGAATAAAGTCTTGAAATTTATCTTACAGTATTAAAATAAGTTTTTTTAAGAGTTATAAAACATGAGATTGATTGGAAAAATTGGAAATTGGAACAAGCCGTACAGCCATAACCGGAATGCCGTACTAGTGTGCAATCATGGCGGGCGGTGGTGTGGTGATCTTGCAACGTCTTGCAGTGATCAGTGGATGATCTCGACCGTAATATCGGTAATGAGTGAACTGTTAACGTCGAAACGGTAGTACCGTAGCTATGCGACTGTGCTGTGCTATTGTGATGTGTCCAGATAAAAAATGTAGGCAGAGTGGTCCACGCAGAGCGAGCTTCGAAGCCTCAAACTCAAATATTGGAGCTTTATGTCCCGAGATCGTTTGGTTTTGTTCTGACCACTTGTGTCGACGGCTCTTTGGCGAGAAGTGAACGAGGACTAACTATGTGTGTGCGATTATACTAGTTTCATTTTAATTGCGAGCGAAGCAGAAGCACACGAGTGACGCACAGCCGCCCGTGCACTGGAAATCTTGTTCATCAACAACAGTATGCGCTGTCATCATCACTCACTCGTCCGCGCGCTTCACTTTTCTTCGTCTTTTACGGTAATGGCCGTGCATGGCCCTTTCGGCCCTTCTTTTTGAGTGGTCGGCGGAGTGCGTCCGTGTATCCGTGGCCCTTGATGCTGAATCTCCTTCCTACCTGCCCCCCCCCCCCCCCTACCTCTCCTCACTCACTTTTCTTTCATCTCACCCCATTCCCGTCCCATCTCTCCTATGTTGCCTTTCCTAACCTTTCCCTCCTCATTTCCTCGCATGATTTAATGCCTGTGGCCTCTCGCTCTCCCTCCCCTACCTCCATAGGATTATATGTTCGTTGCCTTTGACCTTTGATCTCGACTTCGGGCCCTTGACTGCTCCTCCTCGCCATCTCCCCTTCTATCTCCTCGGTCTCCTCATTCCTCCCTCCCCTCTTTCTCCACTCTCCCGTCCATTTTCCTCTTCCCGCTACCCATCCACCTCACCTTTCCTCCCCTCTTCCCCTTCTCTCTCGTTTGAGTGATTCTGTGTTCATGGCCTTTGACCTTTTCTTTTTGGTGGCAGCTGCATATGGTTCCTCATTTTGAGTGGTTGGGGAAGTGTGATCTTGTGTCCGTGCAACCGTGGCCTATGACTTGCGATGTTTTACGTCTTACCTGGCCCCACCCCATCCCATCTCCTCATTCCCCTCCACTCCTTCTCCCCCATTGGTCTCACCTCTCTGTGCTCTTCCTCCCCTCTTTCCGCTCTCCTCCGTCCTATCTTGCTCCTCCCTGCCCCACTTCATCTTTCTCTTCATGCTCCCTCAGCCTCTCATCCTCAGTCCCCTTTTCCTTCAGTCTCCTCTCTTCCTTGTGTGAGCGTGTGTTTTTGGCCTTCGACCTTTATGCTTAACCTCTTTCTTCCTGCCTCTATTCTCTTTCCCATCTCTTTGCTCACCTTCCCCATCAACCGTCTCCCTTTTCCCCTCCTCTGTCTATGAGACGATGGCTACCGCCAGTCGTCTCACTTGCAGTATATTGCAATGAGCTGCCACTTTGAGTTTTCCGAATAAATAGAGTGGTGAGCTGTAAATTGGACTGAAATATGAGCTTCCGCATGTAACTATTTCAAATTTTCAACCAGGGTGTATTTTATACTGCACGCTCCAAGATTTCTCTAAATCTCTATGGCAAGCATTGGCACAGACAACCTAGACAGGGCGAGAATAAGAACCACCCAATTGCTCGATTTGACCTGAGTCCATTGTGAAATTAGTCCTCGCTTCTATTTTAAATAGTAGAAATCATTTTGCAGCAAGCTCGGGTCGGATGGAGCAGTCGGTCGACCCCAAGAGCTCTCTGCGACCTGGTCGTAGGGTAATCATGTTCATATTTTTCACATAAACAGAGCTACGCTTTGAAAATAACGCAATAGAGCACACCACTAAAATACACCTTTGGTGATCATTTCAGCTAGCTATGTGTTCCAAATTAATTTACAGGCTACCACTCATGCCATCCTATACATGTTCGGGAGTTCTTTGGGTCGTCACGTCACCAGCGTGAGTTTTCCACCTTTGATAACACAATAACACCCCATGACTTCACCCTCTTGTTATCTTTAGCATGCGTTCCAGAAGCTGGGCATCCGAATGACCCTAACCTAAAAGCAACGATGAGGGTGCATGCTAGCTCGTGAATATTGAGCAGACTCGCCAACCCGAGACGGGTTAAGGGGCAGGAAGGAAACCAGCTCAAACAGGCACGTCTCAACAGACTTCTCGACAAGATCCGTTGGTTTGTGTTTTCGTTCGTAGTATGACAAAAACCACAGTAGGGTGCCTTAGTGTGTTCGCGTCTGCTTTAGTGTGGCGACATCAAACCATTTTGTCCACCTTAATTCTCGAGTTAAGGCTCACTGGACAATTCTATGGCAACGAAATGTAAGCCATGATCATTATCAGTTTGCCAGCCTTGCACTACCACTTAGCCCATTATGATGTTAAACTTGATTATAAAATTGTGCAAGGAAATGCCACACACACAAATGAATTCAATTTTATTATAAACCTTTTGGACAGATTTTTTTTTTTAGTTTTCACCAATCTTTCCAGAGTACATTTTGAACACTTGTTTCAAACACGTTAGTCACAAGCATTAGAGCGGTCTTTCTGTTTGTGTAAAAATAAAAATGTTTGAACAAGAAAATCAACATTGAACTATTCTAAGTTTTGTATCTTTGTGTATCCTTGACCAGTCTCTGTGTGATGTGGTGATGTGTCACATTTCCTCACATTAGGCCACCATCGCTACAAAACATTGCCCGTATGTCAGGATGGAAATGTTACCTAGAGGTTATTTCTAAACGTTGCTCCAATGTTGCTTCTCTAACATTCATGGAACGTTTGCCTATGTGATGTAACGTTACATGACGTTCAGTGACAGTCAAGCAATGTTACAGGAGAATGTTTCTGTTACGTTGGTTTTCAAACGTTGCTATAACATACCCAAATGTGCCCCAACGTTACATTACATTTGTGACATTCCAGTAACGTTGTGGCAACATATGGTGCTACTAGGGTACAGCGAAAAGCAGACGCCGACGACGGCTACTACAGCAGGTTTTTTGTTTACATCACGAGATTCCTCTTCGCCAATCGTATTCGTCCCTCTGAGCGTTCCTATAGACCTTTTCAGCGGCAGTCTCGAACGAAGTGCCCGGCCGGAAAATGCTGAGTCACTGAGCTGTGGACGCTCAGTGACTTTTGATAGTTTGAGTGATAGTTTGCTCTGTTTGTCCCTACATTCCCTAGGCAAATTCAGCGTTTAGCTAGGGGCGCGTCTGTAGAGCCGGGTTAACGTTGGTGCAACCGGAATTTAAACCCGTGCTTACCCGAGCTCGGTTTAGGGCGCTAAGCCGACTAAGAGCCGCTTTGGGTTAAGGTAAGCGACGTTGGTGCAACCGGCCCTAAGTCGTTTAGTACCTCTGCCACACGGAAAAGTTAATATATTTTCATTCAGTGATATGGAATTTCATCAGCTCGCGGTCTTGAGTGAAGCTGATTTGTCGACCCCATAATGTCATTCGATCGAAATTACATTAATTTTGCCATGTGGAAGAGGTATAATGCAAGAATTCAGTGACTGCACGCAATAACATCGCTTAGATGATCCGAAGTGACACTTGTCTTGCCGTGTCCGCGTTGACTACGCGTCTACCTGATTTTTAACTGTGATCTGTTTTGCTGTCTCCAATCACTGCGTGTCTCGCCATTTTGTCGAAGTATTTCTATATAAAATATGCATTCCTACAACAATAATTTTGTGACTCAATGTTTTCGGCTTAAAAAAATCACATTTCGTCTTATACGCATACCTCGTGCCATTTCGTGCCGATTATTTAGCGGTGTAATGTTTTTTTCCGTGTAGTAAAATGTTTTCTAGCCCCGTTGCTATGTGCAGCTTTCATTTTAGCTAATAAGACGCGCGTATGTGACTAAAAGCGCGTTACGACGGTCGATCCACGCGCGTTTCTTTCGCTTCGACGCGCGCCCCCTATGGCCTTCCTTTGCGACGTCATGAGAAGGGCGCTACGGCCTTCCTCTCTAGGAGGTGTTACTCGTACCGAGATTCATACCGTTTTCGGGAAAACGTGAGGAGGGGGGGGGGGGGGGGGGGGGGGGGGGGGAGAGAGGCGGCTTCAGAAGAGGTTGCCTTGCGGAAGCTAGGCTCGTGACGTCATGCCATCCTCCTTTGGGGGGGGGGGGGGGGGGGGGCACAACTGAGCAGCGCGTGAATGTCACGTGATACCCGAAATGGGAGGACGCCCGGTTTGATTACATGCCATGCGTGATCGCTTGCTTTCGGACGCGGCGCGGTGGTTCTTTATTGTTCTTTCACCGGTGGCACAATTCACGCGACCAAAAGAGGTTTAAGTACCGATCACTGATCTCTATGTCTCTTTGCTGGATCGCGTTTGCCCACTCTGCAAATGCGGCCAACGTTACTGGAGCAAGCTCAGTTTCGCCTGGGCCAACCCGCCTGCGGAGGCGGGTTGGCCCAGGCGGCGGTCACGAGAACTAGCGGCGCTGCAGTCGGATCTTGCTTCTATTAGCGGCGAGATGTTTCAGTGGCGCCCTCGTTCGGTTACCTTTCGTGACGTCATTGCCTTGTGAACAACAAGTTCAATGGTGTTTGTAATGGGCATGGTGGAAGCCTGAAATCATAGCGCTCTTAAAGCAACACTGCCAACACCGACAAAATTGAAGTTCTTACATTCCTCTTATTTCCGTCGTTGAGACATCCTTTGCTGACGTCATAGTCAGCGTTCGGCCAATTGTGGTGGGCCGACCACAGCGACGCTTTCGATCGCTCACGTCGCCAATACTTCGTTTCAGCTTCGGTCCGAGCGCGGCCGATGTTATGAGCCGAAGGGCCAATCAAACAGCGCAAAAAGCGCAACGTCATGGCGTGCTCTCTGCGCTTGATGGACTAGCCGACGGAGGAGCACGCACAGAGAGAGACGGCGAATACCGGCTGGTCCTATCAACTGCAGAGAGCACGCCATGACGTTGTGCCTCTTTCGCTGTTTGATTGGCCCTACGGCTCATAACATCGGCCGCGCTCGGACCGAAGCTACTTGCTTCCCTGTCTCGCGCGTCGTCTGCTACCACCGCGTTGAGAGCTTGGCGCGACACGCGGAGCGGCTCTGTTTACCAACACGGCCGGAAGGCCGCGCATGCGCGAAAGCTTTGTGGGCAAAAGCGGCCCGGTGTAGGACGCCGATCTCACTACCCTTCCGCTTCGACTACGCTAGTGTTTATGGCGTACGCCAAAATCAATACGGTAGTCTTTTTCGCATACCCCTAACACACTACCCTCACGCCAAATGCAATACCTTGAATAACGTCGATTGAGCAGTGGTTGAGCTCCGCATTTCGCTAAAACTGGCAGAAGTAACTTTCTGCGGAAAAATATCCTGATTGTTTGTCGTTTGTATTTTAGGTGGAGCGGTCGTTGCGCCCCGCGTGACTGCGCTCGTCAAGGCTCCACCGTTCGGGGCCCCATGAATGGAACGGCGTCGAGTCTTGCCCACGCCGCGCTGCCAGTGCCGTGCTCGGCGGGCGGCGCCGTGCGTGCACTTCTCCGTACTCGTCGCTAAACCTAAATCTTCATCGGGGGCTCCGTGGATGGAGCGGCGTTGAGCGTTCGCCGCGCTGCCTGTGATGTATACAGTCAAACGCCTGTATAACGAAGCGTGTGGGACCGCTGATAATTCTTCGTTATACACGTCACTTCGTTATATCCGTCGCGCACTTTAATGACCCAAATAAAGCAGATGTGCAGGCTATTAAAGCGTTGTACAGGCTATTTCGTAGTAGAAGCGTTCTTTGTAGCGGCGTTTGACTGTACACCCGGGGTGTCCGGGGGCGGTCGCTGTGCTTGCGCTTGTCCGTACTCGTCCCTAGGCCTCTTGCTTTCGCTCTGGGGGTCAGTCCAAGACACGAATCTTTGGGGCTCTGCGGCGCGGGCCGCGGCGTCCAAACAAGCGTGTGTTGGGCTGTGTGCGTTTGTTTTTTCGTGTTTTTTTCCTCAGGGCACGTAAAAATTGAATTTATAAGCTACGACACTGTAATTTACCACATAAGTTCCTCTAGGTGGTAAATTTAATTTGTGAAAATATCAAAGAAAAGGCTGCCGCAGTCAAAAGTTCCAAATAAAAAATTAAAAAAAAGTTCTATGGGTAGGCATTTTCCTTTCGAATCTAGAAAACAACCTTGTGGGCCACTGAAACGTTTGATAGACGAAAACAGAAAACAATAGCAAGGTGAGAAGAACCTCTTTCTTTCGCCTCCACAATTCCCCCCCCCCCCCTCCCCTCCCCGACGACGTTGATTTTTTTGTTGTTATTTTGTTGATATACATAGGAATTTACATGTTTTCTTTTGTAACTTTGAACTGAGGCAAGTTGTTTTTTACATTTTTAGATATTATATTTACCACCAGCCAAACTCAAGTAAGTTACAGTGTTGTAGCTTACAAATCGGGATTTTCGCGATTTTTTGAAGTCCCGGGCTGATGAGATACAGATAAACACAAAACGTTTAACATATGTCCTATGATACGATGTATTTTTAAAAGAAGTAGATATCGATGGAATCACGCTGGCTGAAATAATTAAAAAGATGTTTTACGTTTATTTTTTATTTTTTTTTAATATCGCGACTCCATGCAAGCAAGCGACCGAGAATTTTGTTGCTGAAGCACGAGCTAGCGCGAGACCCTATACAATCAGCTTCGAGTTTAGAACGCTTGGTGCCGTTTGCTTACCTGGATATGCGCGTGATTTAATAATAATAATATCTTTATTATATTTGAAAAAATACAAGTGTAAGCGTACTGGCCCAAGCAAAGATGCTTGTATGTGGGACCAGGCAGCCAACAAAATACCGTGATATATTAAACACTGGAGAAACAAAACAAACAACAGTAATGTAGAAATGTGGGCAACGAATACGCACTAAGTAATTATATAATTATTATTGCGCGAGCGTGAGGCACCATTCTATTACATTCCGTTTTACCGCACAAAAGGATGATAAGTTCAGCCAAGACTTTGGCAAAATGTTGAACATTGAAGGGGCATAGTGACGTTTTAACTTTTTTCCATAATTTGTTTGTATTTTAGGAACCTTGAACCTGTCTGTACACCGCAAGTTTCTTTTCTTTACCTCTTGTTGAAAAGTTAGACTATAATATTTGCTTGTTATTATCACACGTTTATGAAACTGATTAAATGACGATACTTCTAACGCGTGCATTTTTTTTTTTAAGGTCTAGTTTTTCGTACACTGACCCGCAAAAAATATTGTTACACTATATTTTACGATTCTATCAATTCCCTGTTTTCGGTACGCAGTACAATTCCGATATATCGTGAATCCATACCGTATAGCTGATTCTCCTAAAGATCTGAAAATAGTTCTCCGCAAGTTTACAGAACATGCACTTTTTAGCTTGTAAAGATACGCCGATACCACCCGCATTCTGTGAATAATATATTCGATTTGTTGGTTCCAAAAGAGATGTTGGTCAATATGACCCCAAATATTTAACCGAAGAGTCATAAGGTAATGGTCTACACGTGCAAATGTGTTGAGCACGATCATCGAGGTGAAGATATATGTTTGGTACTAGAGTAATTTGTTTATGGGGATTACGAAAACAGACTAATTTAGTTTTATTGACACTCACAGAAATGAGATTACTTGAAAACCAGTTAACTAATACATCCATATCGCTTTGCAGCAGCGGGAACGCCTGGTTATAGTTGTCATGCGGTAGTAATAGAACAGTATCATCCGCGTACTGAAACATTCTAGATCGTAGTGGTAATAACCCTAGATCATTCACATATATATTAAACAATAACGGACCTAGTGTGCTACCCTGTAGCACGCCGCAATCAACTCTGAGTTTTTTTTACTAGTGCTGCTTCTATGTTTAACCATATGAAACCTGTTTGTAAAGTAGTCAGTGAAGAATTTGATAAAACGGGCCCCTGAAACCGTGCTTATTGAGTTTTGATAGGAGGGGTGCGTGATCAATTGTATCAAATGCCTTGGACAAGTCCAAAAACAAGGCAAGGGCTACTTTATTATTTTCGAGCGTTTCATTAACACAGTCCGAGAAATCTTCAAGTAATGAAATAGTGTTCCTTTGTTGCTTGAAAACGTATTGCCCGTCGTTCAATAACAAAAATCTCTCACAGAAGCCATTCATACTTATTTGTACCGATTTTTCGAGAATGGGAGCAATTGTTGGTAATATTGATATCGGTCTATATTTTCCTAATTCTTTCTTACTACCCTTTTTTATGGCAATCTCACTATTGACAATTTTAGTCCTTCCGGTATTTTCCCTGTTGTCAGGCTTATATTATAGCGCAAATCCCTAATACGAATTTGGTCTATTCCAGGCACTTTCGTTATTGACATTGAATTAATAATGTTTATGAGATCGTACTCATTTATTTCTGGTAGATGTGCGGAATTTACACAGTCAGATTGGTCAGCCGGTTTATCATTTACATTCACCGCTATCTTTTGCCTTAGGGCTTGTACGGTACTAATGAAACTGTTGTCGAAAGATTCGGCTGGCTCAGTGTAGTTTTCTAGTGCTGGAAAATTCTTCCTAACTGTATCGTCACTGTTAGTTTTCCTTTTCCTGCCCATCAACTCATTCACGGGGTTCCATGCTTTCCTTGGGTTTTTTGCAGAACTAAATTGGCTAGTATAATGATTTCTTCTGGCTAATCTATTTTTAGCAGTTAACTTATTTCTTAGCACGCGATATTTGGTTTTAAAGTGGTATTACCTGGATTTTGTTTACATCTATGCCACAACCAGTCTTTCAAGTGGGATAGTTCTAAAATCTCTTCATTAATACAGACATTTTCTTGTTTTCTTTGCTTCAATTTTACATTTTTGACAGATATTTTATATATCTCTTTAAATTTAATAACGAGTAAGCCGAATCGGTACCATGGTCATGTACTAATAATGAATTCCAGTCATACCTACTGATAAGATGGTCTACCCTTTTGTTATCTAAAACGGTTCTAAATACACTCTGGTTTAACATTTCATTTTTTGAGCTTTCACCCAATATTGCTAGTGCTACTAAATAATGATCACCTACCTTCTGTTTAATTACCGCCGGCACTAATGTTGCATTACTAATTCTTATTACTATGTGATCAATGCATGACTTAGTGATTGTACCGCCATAATATCCTTCTCTTGTGTAATCGCGCATCACGTTCTCGGGCCCCAAGGAGGAAAGCGTGTCTAAGTAGTTTGAAACTCAATACTTATTCTCGTTTAAGACATCGATGTTAAAGTCACCAGCCAGTATGATATGCGGGATGTTATCAAATGGGCGTAATAATGGTGAGAGTTCCTCACAGAACATTCATATATCAGAATTAGGCGGTCGATAAACTGCGCATACAATGTAAGAAATAGACGCCTTGTGAACAGAAATTGCGCATAGTTCTGCATAATCAAGGGAAACGTTAATTCTTTCCGACAAACAGCTATCATTTATAAACATCAGCAAACCTCCCTTTTTTTTTTCATTCTCGAGAAAGACAGTACGAATGAAAACCAACCAAACTATATTCCACACATGCTTCCTCTTCGATGTTTATTTCATTTAATATCAATACGTCCAGGGACGACAGTTTTCCAGACAACAGAACCAATAGTTTGTCCCAGTTAATTGCGTAAACTTCTCACATTCACGTGTATCAGACTGAGTTTTCGATCCCTACTATCGTTTTCTGCTAGTAAGTGTGCGATAAGACTCTCCCATTCTTGAATGGTGACGAATGTGCTTTCCATTTTTATGCTATCTTTCGCATTCGATGCGAAGAGCACCGGCGCGTTCTTTTTGTCTCACAAAGATTTTACCGTTTCGCACCCACACAAACTTGTATGACTTTGCTTTTGCGCATTCCTGAGTAGCCCACAGCAGACTTTTCAGTGTTTTTGTTAGAGCTCATACATACAATACATTCGTTTTCTCCCGCCATATCATAGTTCTTAACGCAACAAACACTAATAGGCAGACCAGCGAAATGCAAACCCGTAGGCTCACGCTAACGTATTGAGTCAAAATCAAGCTTACCTATATACGAGGCCTCAATGGTTACATCATCTAAGCAATGTCAACAAAAATGTTTGTATCCGCAGACCGATAAGTTTCGGTTTAGATAAAGTACGCGTCATAGTTTCAACGCGAAAACATTGTTGATATGTACCTTTCTTTGGACCAGCGTACCTTCAGTTCAACTTGATGACAGCTGCACTAGCGTGAGAGAGCCCACGTCTAACACTTGCACACTTATCTTGACTATGGCAAGATTTCTTGCCTTCGACTGGCTTGAACTTGTAGCATCATGGTAGGTCTTGCTTGAAGCGATGATCATCTCGCACACGGCAACAAACAGAGAACGACACGCTTTGTTTAATTTATACGCCACCGGTCTACGGGCGTCGCAAATCTATCCCCTTCTTTTCCGCCATGTTGGTTCGATCGGAGCGCCCCCTATATTCGCTGAATCTCCTCAATTGACTTCGCGGCGACACCCACAAGAAGGCGAGGCTCACGTTTCATTACGCCAGATCGTTTCCCATGAATCGGTAACCGCCCCACGAGATTACTGTTCCGTCCCAGTTCGGATAAATATCAAATGTGTGATTTCAATTAAAGTTTTTTTTTTTATTTTTCAGTTCAGTTAAAAATAACGGTTTTACTCCGGTTTTCGGTTCGGTTCGACACCCTGCATGGTTGAAAGCTACATGTTAATCGCGCATGATTCCAAGCTGCTTTGTCGTGCCTCGCGGCGCCAGGAATCACACCTTATCCGTCTACAACAATTCAGTCTTGGTTGCTTCACTGAGAACGTGCCAATTTCATCCTTGAAGGAGCATAAGCCAGTGAGACAGTGAAGGCGTCAATCACCTCCAGTGCAATGATGCTGTTTCCAGAGCGCACTTACCACGCGCTAGCAAATCGCGCCAACAGCCTGTAGGCCCTAGATGGAAACCGACACAGCTCGCATAAGAACCGAGCCCATTCCATTCCCACTTCATTCCAAGAAAAAGGCGTTTAATTCTATTCTCATTCCATTTCCCCCAGGGCCTCCGCCATTCCATCCCATTCCGGGGTCGCGAAAGAGCGGAATGATTTTGGAATCATTCCAGTTCCGGAGTGGCAATTCCGCAACACTGATTGCTGGCAGAGAAAGGCCGGGTTTGAAACACGAAAGTCGGTAACGTTCGGTGCCCAGACGGGTCTTCGTCTCTGCCGCGGTGTCGTCCGTAGCCCACGGAAAAAGCGGGTTGAGCGCGGAGGCATGCGGTTTAGAGAAGCTCGTTTTAGCGAACGCCGTTTTACCGACCCCGGTTTATCGAATGCCTTTATAGAGAACCCAGTTTAGAGAAAATAGCGATGAGCCTCCTTTTAGCGATTTGGGCCGCCGCGAAGCGGCGTGTACGGGTAAATCAGGTGAGCTAACATTTTTGTAATGAGCCGCCGCAGACTGCCGCCGCGAAGCGGCGGGAACGCAGCGGGGGTATGGCTTAACACGCGGACCAGTGTTGGTCCGCGTGTTAAGCCATGTTAAGCCATGTGAAGCGGGGTGTTAAGTTAAGTAAAAAAAATAAAACTTCTTTTTATTTTTTTTTTATAAATAAGTCTACAAAAAAATTCAGTATTTTTTCTTTTGAAAGTTTTTTTGACAATAATCAAAACAAAGTGCGTTTATAAAGGAATTCAGTAGGATCCAGGAAAGTCAATAAGAAGTTTAAAAAGGTAAAAAGAATGTTAAGACCTGTTCTTGTAAGGGTCTACCCCTGCAAACGTGATCGCCAAGAAACCGACAACCACCTCTCGGTGTTTCTGAAGGAGGTCGCTCACGAACCACATCCGCAACCGCTTCGCAAACGAAGCTCAGAGTGTAAGTCCCTGCGGCGGTGAAGGTCCCTGTCTCATCCAAGGCTCTCACGAGGATGAATAGGTGCAATGCGAGCGAGCGCTTACTTTATTGTCTTGCAGTGCTGAAGTGCGCTACTTCGTCAATGCGGCGATCGAAATCGAAACCATGCCACTCCTGTCCATGTATAAAGAGGTCCTATTATTCAACGTCCACAGTGTTGCATGCAGGGATTTTCGGAAGTACAGTTCATTCAGGCGCCCAAGCCACCTGCCAATTTTTTTCTTTGTCTTCTTCCTTGGCACCGTCACTGTCACTTCACCGTTATCACAGAAATTCCCACTATCCCCACAATCACCAAAATCGCCGCAATGAAATTTTCTAATAGGTCACTGCACTTCCAGCTTTCCCCGTCTGCCGTCGTCCTTGCAAGAGAGTCAGGTAGACTTTCCAGCGTGTTGTTAGCGTCCTCCGCCTTGCGCTTCCAGCTGTCTCTATCGGCCGTCATTTCTCTCTGCGAGCGAATGGCCATGAGCGCCCTACGTTTCCAGTTTTCCCGGTTTTCTGTCGTCTCTGCAAGGCTTTCACGTAGGGTTTCCAGCTTGCAGCTGGCGTCGTCTGCCTTGAACCTCAAGCTGTCCCTGTCCGCCGTCGTCTCTGTGAGTCTCTCATTTAAGATTTCCAGCTTGCGGTTGGCGTCGTCTGCCTTGAGCTTCCAGCTGTCCCCGTACGCTTTCGACTCTGTGAAGCTTTGATGTAGGCTTTCAAGCATTCGGCCAGCGTCACCCGCCTTGTACTTCCAGCTGTCCCTGTCCGCTGTCATCTCTGTGAGACTCTCACGTAGGCTTTCCAGGTTGCGGCTGGTGTCACCCGCCTTAAACTTCCAACTGTCCCTGTCTGCCGCCGTCCCTTGTGAGAACGTCACGCAGCCCTTCCAGGTGGAGATTGGCGTTGCCCGCCGTGAACTTCCAATTGTCCCTGTCTGTCGTCATTTGTGCAAGGTTGTTGCGTACGCCTTTCAGCGTGCGGCTGGCGTCCTCCACCTTGAGCTTGCAGCTGTCCCTGTCCGCCATCGTCTTTCCAAGGTCGTTGCGTACGCTTTTCAGCGTGCGGACTGGCGTCCTCCGCCTTGAGCATCCAGCTGTCCCTGTCCACCATCGTCTTTCCAAGGTCGTTGCGTACGCTTTCCGAGCGTGTGGCTGGCATCCTCCGCCTTGAGCTTCCAGCTGTCTCTGTCCGCCGTCGTCTTTCCAAGGTCGTTGCGTACGCTTTTCAGCGTGCGGCTGGCGTCCTCCGCCTTGAGCTTCCAGCTGTCCCTGTCCGCCATCGTCTTTCCAAGGTCGTTGCGTACGCTTTCCAGCGTGCGGCTGGCATCCTCCAGCCTTGAGCTTCCAGCTGTCTCTGTCCGCCGTCGTCTTTCCAAGGTCGTTGCGTACGCTTTTCAGTGTGCGGCTGGCATCGTCCGCCTTGAGCTTCCAGCTGTCTCGGTCCGCCATCGTCTTTCCAAGGTCGTTCCGTACGCTTTTCAGCGTGCGGCTGGCGTCCTCCGCCTTGAGCTTCCAACTGTCCCTCTCCAGCGTCATCTCTGCGAGGGTGATATCTAGGCATTCCACCAGCTGGCTGCGTTCACTCGCCTCTTGCTGGCACTTCTCCAGGCTAGCCGTTGTTTCTGTAAAGATTGGGTGACACGAATTGCGGTGCATTCGACGCGCTGCCTTAATCGAAGCGCTCTTTACCATAACATGCCAGGTGACAAGTCATGGCAATGATGTCGGAAGTGTTTCGGGAAAGAGGGGGGGGGGGAGGAATTTCCCCGTATTTCCTCCAAGTTCTTTACCAGAAATGTCTCAAATGCCTTGAAGGTGGTCGCCCCCCTCTCCCTGTTTCAACACCTCTGCATCATGGTGGGGCATGAAGTTAAAGCAGCACCGTGAATAGAAGGGACGACACTGAACGGTGTTTCTAATAATGTGTCATGTTTTAGAGCGCAGCTCTTAGGCGCCCGTTTCCGGGTTGAGCGGCGTCGCCGTCGGCGTAAACGCGCGTTGCATTATGAGTCGCTTCCATAATGACGTTACACGTGACGTCATGTCTGAAGTCGCGAGGGTAAAATTTCCCCGCTATATTTAGCGGAAAAAATTCCCGCTAAATTTAGCAGAAATATTCCCCACTAAATTTAGCGAAAAACATTCCCCGCAAAGTTTAGCGAAAAAACTCCCCGCTAAATTTAGCCAAAAAATTTTTTCGATAAATTTAGCGATCATTTTCCGCTAAATGGGAGGGGGGCAGGAGATGAGGAGGAGAGAATACGGAGCGGGAGGAGGGGCATTCACTCCTCCTCCTCAAGAGCTGCGCTCCGATTCGGCCTTAGAGAATTGTAAACGTCTTTAATTTTTTTAGGTCCAGACTCTCAAAACTCAATGATAACGCTGCCTTTGTGAGGATATGCATGTATCGGGAAAACTCTAGCAACCAAACGAAATGTTTTACATTTCCTTTTCTAGGGACATCTTCCCCACATATTTTTTGCACTTGAATTGCGCCCCATCTGGAACTACACTGATGGTTGCCGACATGATTTTACATAATTAAGATCTCGTGTTGCAATGGCCCCTTATTATAGTTCAAGCTCTGCGAGAAAAGTACCTCAACACATTAAAGGTACTTCAACACATCAATCTTTACCTTTTTAGTGGGAATGGATTCCAGGTATCGCTATATACAGAGCTTTAAGCGTATTTGTTTTTACCTGAATTGTTTATATTTCATGCAAAAAATGTTAGCCGTTCGAGAGAACAAAGCAGGCCTAAAATCTTGAGATTATAACAAGTTCACACTCTGAAGGAAACTAAGCCCACGCATTTCATGTATCTGTTTTATTCTTGCGTCTGAATGAACGAGAAAAATAGGGTATATTGCGTCAAATTCCGCGTCCACCAAGACTGAATAGCCGATTATCATCCTCCATAGTGTTAATCGGCTAGGAAGACCTCCATGATGCTATCTAACGGAAAAAAGCTGAGCTGTCACTGAGGCTACTGTGTGCAGGAGCGGCATTCGAATGGCTCCTGCACACAGCCTAGCACAACTGCTGTCGGTGGCGGAGTCAACACCGATAGTAGTGCTCGGTTAAATAAAATAAAAAGCGCTTATTCTCATTTAAGCCACAAACTTATCATGAAATCCCCGAAAACCGATCGCTCAACCTGCCGACCCGGTTGATTCAGCCACGCTTGATTTGGCCCTTCGTCGCGGGATGCCTCTAAAGTCAGCGAAATGGGAATTAAACTAGCAAAAGCTTGACAGGTGGAAAGTAACGCCAAAAATTGAACAGCCACTAAAGTCTCAATAATGGTTGAGCAAGTTTCATCTGAGCACGGGAAGGCCTAGTAAGCCACGCGCTCGCCTGGGCTTTTATATTGTCCACGACTGTATCTTTCTAGCGCAAGAGCGCTCGCTCTGCGGAAGAATGTTTCAAAACCGCGACCTCGTGCTCTTGTGCTTGTGGCATTAATTGCAGTCTAGGCTTAAAGTGATTGTCCGGTAAACTTTTGTCTTTCAGAAAACAAATAAATCAAATTGTTATTGCTTTGAGAAATATCATCCCCACAATATCCATATCTTTAATCCTCTGCCTCACAAGTAATTCAATTTTAAACTGAACCCAACTGCTCAAATTGCACCCGCAAAACACAGAGCGTTTTCGTTGGCAACACGGAAGCTTCAACGTAACATCATAAAAAAAGAGCTACGACAGCTCTTGACTGTTGTTTCTTTAAAATAAATTCGTTCTAAGACAAGACCTACGGTATTCAGGGAACCTCAATTCTTCGAAGATGATCCTTGTACGTACCATCGACCATGTTGATCAAAACCGGGAATGAAACAACGCCCGCACCTTTGACGTCACCATGCCTGATGTGACGTCACGATATGACCAGCCATGCATAGCGAAACTTGGCGTGAAGTTTCGTATTTGTTTAATAATTGATTTCACAAATATTGGGGCATCTTTTGATCAAATAAATATTGCATCTGACTATATTTGGGCCCTCTCTACGTCACCAGCGCGAAAACTCAGTAACTTCCGTGTATCTCTTAAAGTTGAACTGAGTATGTAAACAGATACTGCCTAGAGGCAGTATCTGTTTACATACTCAGTGTCGTTAATGATAACTGTGGCGAACCCATTTCATAGGAAGTTTTCGTTTATCGCTTTCGTCGTCACGCAACGCTCTCCGCAACCAGCTGCTAGATCCGGAACTTTGCAGACAAGCATGCGCGGTAGCAGCGTCTCCGTTACACAGAGCGTAGTGGAAGGAGAAAAACGATCTACGATCTACAAAAACTACCCTTCAGTTCATTTTAATGGTTCAAACTCCAGTTACGGTCCATGTCAAAATGAATAGGTAGTTTTAGTCGATCGTTTTGATACCTCCGGCTCCGATAACAATGCCCAATAACTGTACGATACAAGCGCAAAGGCGTCGGTGAAGTTCAGATATCGTTATCGGAGTGATTCAGACGATCTACAAAAAACTCCCTAGTGTGTTGTTATCGGGTATTGTTATCAAAGGTATTGAAACAATCTGCTTTTAAACTCCCATTATAATTTTCGTTCCCATTCCGGTTACGAAAAAAAAAAAAAAAAGAAAAGCGCTCCTCAGTGGTTTTTGATTTAGGCTACGGTTTGAGTCCCTGCTGTGTGAACAGAGTTTCTTGCCTCGAAGTCGGAGCTTGAGCATACAGATGTGATTCTCCAGCTGGCCCGCGGACACCGCCGCACCACAGCCAAGATGGCAGGTCAACATCCGGTGCGGGCACGTCTTGACGTGATCCTCGAGGGTGCGGCGAGGGCAGCGGTGCTCGCACAGGTCGTGAGGGCACGGCACCTCTTTGAACTCGCACACACCCAGGTGCGTCGTGTAACTGCTCACGGCAACTCTGGCACTGCACCCAGGACTGCTGCACTTCACCTGTGGCCGGAGGAACGACGAGGCTTTAGAGAGATCACGAGAAAGAAGCCGGCGATGGGATGCCACGGATGAATTCACTAAAGCCCCGCACGGAAAAGAAGTTTGATCATCCGCATCTTATTCGCGTCCCCAGACTTCTTATGCGCACCAGAACCGCATCCGCAATATTCTTAAATTATTGTATCCGCACCAGATCCGCATCTGACCCGCAATCCACGCATTCATGTTTAAACATAAAATAAAGCTGAACGTCAAGAAGAAAAAAAAAAGCATCTGGATGGTACCTTGTAACTTATCAGCCGTTTGCTTATCTTTGTACAAACAACTCTTCGAGGCAAAATACAATGTAAGTCACTGGTTTTCTTCCGTCTTCCAAAAAATGCGCTAAAAAATATAATTTTCTTGTAACATTTATTTTAAGCAGGTGCATATTTTATAACCATGAAAATTAATAAAGGACAGACTAGTAACTTTGTTATTATTTTATTTAAATTGAATAATAAAAAAACGGATTTAAATCAAATAATAAAAAAGCTTAACGTTTTTCTTTATCGCAGTCCTTGTGATGAAAACGAGTATAAGCGCTTCTTTCGTCGCCGAGACATAATCAGGTTGTTCGTTTGTTTCGTAGACGTAGTCGCCTCTTCGGTAAACCAAAGCCGCCTGTTCCCCGGCTAAATTACAGGCGGCTTTGGGCAAACAAATTGGACTATCCAGGCAACCCTGTTCTAAAGATAAAGCTCAGGGAGATGGAAAAAGGATTAGAGCAGTGCAACCTAGGTTTTGAACTTTTGACCTGACTTACATGGAGGAAGGACATAAAGTAATTCAGGTATTGCCACAGTTAATGTATGCAGACGACATTGTATTCGTATCAGAAAGTCGTGAGACAATACAGGAACTAATTACACTCTCAAGAAAAAAGGGTGTAAAAGGGTGCATCGTTACACCCTTTGTCCCATATAATACACCCCCAAACTTCAATTCGACGTACAGCGCCCTATCGTCGAACAGACGGCCCCAAATTTTACGAGGGGCTTGATAACGGTGCGATATAACGTTTTAAATAGCTAAAGTACGTATCAAAGACCACATAAAGAAAACACCGAGTTTTTACAGTAGGGCCACGAAAACCCCCCATTATGTTTTTTGTAGTCAGTAAAACGTATATTAGCTATTTTAATAAGTTGTACAACACGGCTATCAAGCCCCTCGTAGAATTTCGGGCCGTCTGTTCGACTGTAGGGCGCTCTACGTCGAATTGAAGTTTGGGGGTGTATTATATGGGACAAAGGGTGTAACGATACACCCTTTTTTCTTGAGAGTGTAGGATTTGCAGCAGGGAAGGGGACAGTTTAAGCCTAAACTTCAGTAGGGACAAGTCGGGTATAATAGTTTTCAACTACGAGAGGGGGGAACCCCTGGAGATACAGGACACAGTGATAGAACACGTAGAAAAGTACAAATATCTGGGAGTATGGTTAAGTGAGGGAAGAAAGTATCTAAAACAACATGAAAATATTGTAATGAAGAAGGGGAACCGAGATTCAGCTATTATAAAACACTGGGAACTCTGGAACTATAATAGATATGAAGTCGTTAAGGGTGCATGGAAGGGAGTCATGGTGCCAGGACTGTCATTTGGGAATGCGGTATTGTGTATGAGGTGAGAAATCCAGGCAGGTTTACAGGTATAGCAAAGGAGTGTAGGTAGGTTGGCATTGGGGGCACATGAGAATACACCAAATGAGGAAGTTCAGGGGGATATGGGTTGGGCATCTTTCGAGAGTAGAGAAGCGTTCAGTAAAGTAAACTTTGAACAAAGACTAGCTGAATTGAGAATACGCGGTGGGCCGGGAAAGTGTACATCTAAATATGAAAAGTCAAAACACTAAGTGGGCAAACCGAACCCGCAAGCTGATATTTAAATACATTCAAAGAGAGGGGGCCGATCAGAGAATATCAGTAGAAAATGGAGTAAAGGAAACTGAGAGGAAATTGTGGAAAGAGCGAATGCAGGGGAAATCAGCTTTAACAATATACAGGACACAAAAGCAAGAAATAAAGAAGAAACAGTTGTACGATAATTCATTGGGGAGTTCATTGCTGTTTGAAGCTAGAACGGGGGTGCTAAGAACAGATATAGCGCTAAATTCCTGGAAATACACTCTATGCGACGTATGCAACCGCGAAAGGGAAACCATAAAACATGTAATTTTAAGGTGACGGGTCTTCGTCCCACCCTCCTGAGGGGAGGAAGGGGGGGGGGGGGGATGAATTCGAATTTGGAGGGGGCACTGGGATTTGCAGACATGGATGGACGAATGGATAGGGAAAGAATTGCGGTAACTAAGAGGAGATAGGAAGATAGGTGGAAAAGATCTAAAGAGGGGTGAAAATACAGACAGGAATCAGCAATGGGAACACTTTAAAGGGGGGGGTAGGGTTGTGTTAGAACAAAATGTATACGAATTTTAAGAAAGAAGGGATGACGAAATGTTAGGCTAGGTGGCGCAAGCTGCCTCCCGTTACAAAGGGTATAGCCATTACCATCCATCCATCACCTGCCCCATACTTGCCCAGAGAAGTCACGTGACATTCATGAACCACGTGAAAGTAATAACATTGTTGAACGCTCATATTCTGTAGGCTCATACATGCTCGCCATTGTCGCAGGCTACGCACTGCGCCGCTGCTCTCATTTTCTCTACTTATAGCCTGCTTCTTGCTCCTACAGTCGGTCGAAACAAAAGATTTCATTAATGACGTCGGCGATGTCGAAAGCTCCGTCGGCTCGAAACGCGGGTGGGAAATTAGGAAACTGAAGGCTGAAGCATGACTGAATGTGGTGGGAGCCAAGTCGTGAGTGCATGCAAGAGATGGTCGGAGTTGCGCCACTGTGCCGCTAGGGGGCAGATATGGGAACGATATATGGAGAGGCGATGCAAACTACGTCACCGACCCTTCAAACATGGCGGCCTTCCTCGGTGGGCGAATCCAAGGGTCCCGCGACAGAATCGAATTCATCCACGAAGCTGAGGCATTGTTACAAAACAAATTGGTCAAGTTGCCTTATGTATGCAACATGCTTAGTCTAACCACTAATAATTTATGGCACTGTTACTTTATTAAATTCAGTATAGAAACAAGTTAAAGACTCGACACACACCTTGACATTTCCTACCATGTTCTGGATAAGTGGATGAGCGGGCACGAGGAGAGGCAGCCTGCACAGACACACGGCACAGAGGACAGGTGCTGTTCGTAGCGCAGCCACAGCATGATGCAGCCCTTGCAGAAGACGTGGCGGCAACGGCACTCCACCGGTACTCGCAGCAAAGCACGGCAGATGGCGCAGGTCAGCTCGTCGTCCGGTGGAGGGTCGCAGTCCTCCGGGAAGATTTCGGGAACTGCATTGTAAAAGTTTTGAGAAAATTCGCCATCCGCAATCTAGGTGCTCTTTGACCACTCGTAATATCCCGTAATGTCCCCAGAGATAGCCCACCTAAAATCGAAAGCAAATCGGGTGAAAATAAAGAGAGGGCTAACATTCGATGTAAGATCAAGAAGTTGAAAAAAAAAATACTAGTTTTAGATTCTGTGACCTACGAAACTTGTGATCGCAGGGAGGGGCAATGAACCAAAAACGGCTGTCCTTCCCAGTCAGCAATGTTCGCTTATCTTTCGCCGTGGCTAAGTAACACAATTTCTGCCCAGGTCACCGTTGGCCAGGGACCTACAATTACTAGAAATGTCTTTCGGTGTATTTTCTTTAAAAAAAAAAAAAGAGCAAATGAGGCCAAAAATAGGGGTGGGGCATCTCTCGGGAAATGATGGCATATTACTATATACTGGATTTCCCTCGTGATTGGCATCCAGACTTCTTGTTTAGATAAAAGTTAAGATAAACGAAAAAACAAACAAGAAAAACTGTTTTGATGCTTCATTGCACCACGTCGTGGGAGGGCGGAAAACTGCTGATTCCGAACGTTCAGAAAATCGTTGAGGGTGGCGCTGACGCCTCTATTATCATCATTATCAACGTTTTTCTAGCAAGCCGGAAATGCTTGCCCGACTTATTGATAAATGAATGCTTCAAGTAGCGCGTCCGATTAATACATTGCACGTTTTAGTGGTAGCATCTACTGGTGTTAGTGATTATAGCTCCCTGCAAAAGGGACAAAAGAAATTATATTTTAGTTTGTTAAAAACAATACGAGGGTGTCAACCTGCTTTGATAACGATCATGGTCATAAGCAGAGAACAGCGAGGGAATTCGAAAGTCTTGTCGCGTCGTCGGCTTCATGCCTTGGGAGGAGCAGTGTATCTCGAATTTGCGTAACCATAAACTCAGCCAACTCAGCGAATGCGCTTTTGCAGTTTAGGTTTATTAGGGTGGGCAAGAAAGGGAAGGTGTGGATATGGCTTGCAAGTTGCTTGTCCCAGTGGCCGAGAACCGTCTGACGCTTCATGCCTCATATGTCACTATTACCATGATACCATTTGTAAGCTGGCAGTTGCAGCGCAACTTCAAGGACAGGTTAATTTTTCGGGAATGGCACTTAAAAAATAAAACAGAAAAAAAGCATACACACGAAAATCATAATGGCTCATGTTCCATTTACAGCTGAACAATACCTCCACCGAGTGGGACAGAATATTCAATATGCCCATTTTTGTGAGAATTTCATTTTATTATAGTCCTGGAATGCAAGGTGGTGCTGGTTCGAGTATATCAATTATACTGCTTTTTGTGGGAAACTGAAAGGCCCATAAAGAGCATCATCATCCTCTCCAACCGACCATTAAAAATATTTAGTTCCCAAATGTCTGCAGTGTAGGTAAAGATAGAGACGCATGAGCTATAGACCATTCCATTTAGCGCTCTCTGGGCGGCACCATTTTGTTAGACAGCAGCGCCTTCTCCATACATCCGGGAAATTCAGCGGGTTCGGCGGGGTAAAACGAGAGAGAGGGCACGCGCCCGACTCCGCTAGCAGACGACAAACCGGGAGGTTGCCATTCTCCATCTTTGAGCTGTACCGGCGGGCTGTACGGAACATCGAACTCTCGCTAGTGGCTGCCGTTGTGAAGTGGTTCGCGTTCTTAGAATAGTTATGGCTACTCGAAAATCAGCCCAAAAGCTCTCTGTTGTTCTATTTCGGTAAATGATCAACTAGCATATTTTTTTTCCGTTACTTAAATTGCAGTTGAGTCAGCCGGCAGTACTACCCTCAACGACTGCGTGTATTGCGGCAGGAGAGCACGTTTTTATTTATTATTTCAGACTTCCACTCATGGTCGCTTGAGGCCTGCACCAGTACGAACTTTGTATAGTAAAAAAAGTACAGCAACCGGGTTTACTTTTCGCCGGAGGACCAGTCAATCTGACACAGTTTCCCCGATCTTTTTTTTTATTTGCACGCAGGTAACAGCGCATTTGGACCCGGTTAGTCTTTTTATCCAGCATAGCATTACACGATAACTTGCATATTAAAATTCGCGCATCTGCGCTTGAGATTTCCAGAATGACGCGATTTTAAACAGAGTTTGCACGCCAGCCGGATGCTAGCTACAGCCCACTCGGCGGAGCAGACGACATGCGGGTGAGAGGGGGAGGGTATTTCTTTCTCTCTATTACCCTCTCTGCTATCACCCTAATGGAACGGTCTATAGCACAGTGAAATGCTTTGTCTGCACGAGAACTCGTGCATATAAGACACTTTTCAAAACCAAATTACGTTGCTTCAGATACTTATACACCATTGACATTATCATTTCAGCACCCTAAGTTTGATATAATACACGCTTTTATATTGTAAAATAGTGTGCTGTTGCACTGATCGAACACCCTTTATTTTTAAAGGCTGTAAAACTAATGCGAAAAAGAGTGCTATGATCAAGTGAGGCAACCTTTTTTGTTTTAGCTACAACTTAAAAAATGTATTGCCTGCACGAATGCTTTTTACTTAAAGTTACATTCCTTGAAAGTAGATATATTATGTATTACAAAAAATTATTGACTAGAACAAGGTAATATACGTGTAAACTTCGTAATCGTGGAGGTAGTCAGCCGCGAATGAGTATTTTTGAAATGTCGAGTACATGAGGCGGTGGAGCGGCCATCAGGGTCATTGTTCCTCTCTCGTGCGTGAGTCCCTACGCCTGCATTTGCTTTTTCTGTGCATGTAACAACCGTGTGTGGTGCATGTTGCTTGTAAACTTGCTGCTGCCAAAAAAAAAACAAAAAAAAATTCCTTGGATGCTGCTAAGATCGTCTGCACCCTATTTTAGGGTGTTCGCCAGCCGTCTAAGGGGGTTGCGTAAACCCATTAGGGTGCTAGCCTTGGAGCACTTACGCCCATGCCTTCGGCCGCACTCAAGCTTAAACTATGTTCTTAACCCGTCATCTACTATATAATAAGTAGGTTAGTAATAGTTTGGTGGAAAGTGCTCTCTGGGGACGCTCAGTCACTGGATGCTGGGAAACTAGCACCATTGCCTTCATTGCCTGCTAGCAGGACGCAAACATGTACTAACATACAGACCACCAAAACCGCACAAGGCGATTGGCAAAACGGTATTTGTTGTCATAGCAATCGACATTTTGGTTCTTTTGAATGTTTGAAGGGATCATTCTAAACCAGCTATGCCAAGATCGCGATGGCCCGTCAACGTACTGAATTCCGTTCCTCGCCAATGTAAGCGTCCCTGGCACTGTGTATGTAATCAACTGATCAATCTCGCTTATGCCCACCAGTGTTGCGGGGTTGCCACTCCGGAACTGGAATTATTTCGACACCGCTTTCTGATTTCCAGACTCCCAGCTGTGTTGACCAGATTGGCGGCTCTTAGCGCTCCAGTCGAGCGCCGCGAGTGGTCGCATACGAAGCTCTCCATAGCGTTCGGAAAAAATTTCGTATACATGTTATTCCAAGGTAAACATAATCAAGTAAGTAATGGTGAAACTTCCTGCGGCCGAGGAAACTTCCGGAACGAGCAGCGCGCCTTTTAAGGTTTTCTCGGCATTAAGTCGGAGAAGGTATGTCGAAAACCGGACGTACGATAGATCGGTGTATGTTTCTGGACCAGACGGCTCCAAGAAAAAACACCGCATCTCGTTTTATTTGGCCTCCTTGGCGAAAGTTCCGTGGCCCTACTTGACGGTCCGGTGAAAACTTGTGTAGACGTGAAACAAGACGCCCACAAATCAACGGAGGCATGCAGTTGTTTCGTGTTTTTCGTGCAAACGAGAGGGTGCGTGAGAACAGCATCACTTCATCAACTGAGCGGCGTCGCCGTCGTGAGTGTTCGGAGCTGGCCAAAGCGAAACTATACGCTACGCCTGTCGGACGCAGTTGAAGGACTACCCAGGGCTGCCAACCCGAGGGTAATTTCCCAGGTTAAGGTAATATTCAGGTCTATGTAGTAATAAAGGAAATCTTGCTAGTTTGAGGGAAAGTTTGGGCACCGTATAACCTAGAATTTTGTAGGTCAATTATGCTTTTATTTCGAGTTTACATCGAAGTTTATTGGCTTCGGCTACATTTAGGCTATTCCCTCCAGCCGTTTGGCGGTTTGTTTTGCGACCATCTGGAAACACTCAGAAGCACTCGAACAACTTTTTTCGCAATTTTCTTTTCTTTTCATCGCCCCCATGAAAGCTATGAAGGAAGGGATCAGCCAAGTGCATAAAAGCTTCTGGGAGCGCCGCTGTGCCTCCCCCCCCCCCCCCCCCCCCCCAAAAAAAAAAAAAAAAAGACTGAGTACATGAAGAAATACTGCGGTGTCTGGAGATGCAGACCTACCATGACTAATATTATTTTGTGAAGTGCCGTGCACGAAATGGTAGTTACTGTGTGTCGTGTTCCTTGTGTCCGAGTACGAGAACTCTCGCTTGTGATACAGCTTTTGTTTTAGATTGACTATTACAAAAAGCGCTATTGAAGTTAATAAACAGTGTCATGTTCAGACGGCGTGGATTGCATATAAGGTCAATATAGGTGTTCATTCGTCAGTTTGAATCTCCCGATAACACTTCCCCTCGCCAGATTTGCTTTGGCCGGGGTTTTGACCCGATTAAGTCAATTTTGCGTAACGTATGCGAGGCGTAAAGGCTACATAATATATCTCTCATCATAAAAATGGAAGTGATGCAAAGGACAAAAAACAAAAACAACAACAACACACGAATATTGAGTATTGTGTAATTATTTGGGCAAGCGAGGGAAATTTAAGCGGAAATAGGGAAATTTCATGCGTTCACTACGGAAATTTTGACTTTCCGTGTTGGCAGCCCTGCAGGGTGCGAAGGATTGTGCCACAGTGAAATCATAACCAGTGGTCCCACCTGGTCCCACTCAAGGCCACTTCCGGTAATCGCGCATACACAGCGCCCCTCAACCCGGATGGTCACCACTAAAGGTGTAAAACAAAAAAAGGTAAAAAGATTTGCATGTTTTTATAAAACATAATAATCTAAATTATAATGATAAACCAATATGGCATGGCACGATCGTCTTTTTTCCAATGCAGTGTATGTGACCCGGTTAATTTCTTAGGCGTATGTACTAACGTCGTACATGACTTGTAAAACGGTCGAACGTAATGAATTGCTTGTTCACGCTTAATGGATTCGCAACCTCCACGCATCGAAGGATTCGCACCACTTTACTGGAAAAAATTAAAAATACCGTGGCAAATGACGCTAATCAGGACCGAACCTGGGGTTTGCTAATCTGTAAAATCATAAAAGAAAAGTTGGCATCAAAGTATAAGCATAAAAAAGCAACTTTATAAAAAGTGAATTTACCAGTTGTTATATATTTGCAAGCAGGCTAAGCAAGTTGACTGGGTACCTTGAACATAATTCTGAATAGACTAGTCAGATGGATGTCCCTTGAAGCGAATTAACGGGAAGGCACCTCTAAAAAAACGTGTTGCTCAAACATGCCAGTTTCCTGGACTCACACCTGTCTTCTCTCTCTCCTCAGGATACCCTGTGATTATGGCAGTATCTGGCACCTGTCGTTCAGCATGCATCGAGCCTGGGGGCGGCCCCCCCCCCCCCCCCCCCCCTCGTTGGTCAAGCTCCAGACATAATTTATCTCCGCTTGGCACTTCATGCAGTAACCCCCACAGTACCTCTTCTATTTAGAAGTGTAAGGTGTGTCTCACTTCGTCCATTCACTGTATTCTGCTATTTTCTTGTTCCAGTACGATGGTTCCTCGGAAAAGTAAAGAGAATACCGCGAGGGCGACAGACGTGTGGAGGCAAGCTGCAAGGGCCGGACACCCGAGATAAGGACCATCAGTAACTAGGGGGATAAAGTGAGACTCATGAGGCAGCTCATCATCTGGGCCACAAGAAGAAAATCGGAGACCGTTTGCTGGGAAATGTGTCGACCTCCATCCTTGGGTGGCATGAGCATTTTCTGGTCATATTCGTACATGAGGTGAATTGTTACTGAAACTAGGTCGACTCCTCCTTCTGCAGCTTACAGGGCGTTACCAAAGCTATGGCACCAGCAAGCCAACCGGAACATTTGGATGAGGGACTTGACAACATATCGCGGGAGTATACTCCTCCTGCGGAGAGCTCTCACAAACCTTGCTTCGTTGCTCTGATTAGCTCCAAAGGGCGGCAGCGTTTTTTCTTTGCAAAATTAGATTGAAACAGAGTGTAGCTATAGTGTGGCCACTGAAATTGACATTGCGGCATAACATTCCTCATGAGGGTTCTGGCATCTATCCTATGATCTCTTATGCAATTATGAATGTCGCAGCCACAAGTGATCACTTGACAATAATCTGCAACTCGTCATATGACAAACTGCGTAAATAATAATAAATAATAATAATAAATCTTTATTTTGTTTCATCACTGAAACGGGGGACCAAGGCAAAAAGCTGCTGCAGCAGCTTGACGGAGGTCCTGGCCCCCTTTACAGCAGGCGATTCCTAAGCAATTTCAAAAACAAACAAAATAGCTACACTGAGAGAAAGAACACTATTTTAAATGTAGAGACCACAGATCAAACAAAAACAAGAGAAAAAATGAAATTAATACATTCATTGTGGTATACAATGGTACAGTAATTCGTATGCCTTAGCCGTACCTAAGAAAACAACCCTAAAATAATGCTCGTACCTCTGCCAGCGTCATTGCATCTATATCAACACCTTTTAAAAATAATTCATTTAATAAAGTAGTTAATTGGTAATTTAGCGTGTGGTTATAATATAATGTATGTGATGGTGAAACAAACCATTTTTCTTTAGGGCGGAGTTGATTCGAGGAAGTGAAAAGGACTAGGTTACATAATTCCTCAAAAACTTTATTTTTAAACTGCGTAGACTTCTGGTACGCCACAAGAAGTCGGAACTTGTAAATATTTGAAATTGGTTTTATATTAAACAATGAGAACAAGTGTTCAGTATGATCATAGTATGAAACATTGGCAATAGCACGCACAGCTTTCTTTTGTAAAATATGTAGTTTATTTATATTTGTTTTTGTTGTATTTCCCCAAACTAGATGACAATAATTAAGTTAGGAGTATACCAAAGCATTGTAGAGTTGAAGCTTAACACAACGAGGTAACAATGATTTAAACTTGGTTAGCAACCCCACTGTTTTTGACAGTTTAGACGAAAGATAATCAACATGTTTATTCCAAGACATACTATTTGTAAACCAAACGCCAAAAGTCTTAATAGTGTCGACAAATTCAATTTCTTCATTGCTCATTATTAGTGGGTTTGGGATCATAACTGTAGCATGTTGACTTTTAAATAAAATGGCTTTGGTTTTTTGCAAACTTAGCTTAAGGTGATTATCTGTTGTCCATTTTTCTACACGATCAAGAACGCTATTACATTTAGTTACTAGAGTACGGATATCTTTATCGGAAAAGAAGATGCTAGTGTCATCAGCATATATAATAAACTCAACTTTAAGATCGCGATTTACATTGACAATATCGTTAATATAAAGAATAAAAAGTAGGGGGCCTAAAATGATGCCTTGGGGCACACCATTTGTTATTTTTAAAATATCAGATTTAAGGTTTAATATAGACACGAACTGGGTACGATTCTGTAAGTAAGATTGTAACAAACTTAATATTTTCCCACGAATGCCATAGTATTCTAATTTTGCTATGAGGACATTGTGATTTATTGTGTCGAAGGCCTTAGAGAAATCTAAATATATACAGATTGTTAGTAAGTGATTATCTAGTGCTCGTAATATTATTTCTTTTTGTTTTAATAATGCTAACTCAGTGGAATAACTTTTACGGAAACCAAATTGAGAATTTGTAAGTAAAAGGTATTTCTCAAGATGAGAGACAATTCTATTTGAAACTATTTTTTCGAGTGGCTTAGAAAATACTGGAAGTATAGAAATTGGTCTAAAATTGTTAATATTATTTAAATCACCACCTTTATGCAATACACTAACTTTGGCAATCTGCATTTTGATAGGAAACTCACCGGACTCAAGTGCAAGATTGAATATATAAGTTAGGTATGGTGCTAGAATATCTAGAACATACTTTGCTGGTTTTATTTGCATATTGTATGCATCAATACTTCTACTATTGTTTAGGCTCATAAATATATTATAGACTTCGGATACATCCGTGGGAAAAAGAAACATAGAATTAGGCAAGGTGAAGGCATGCACTGAAGTGCATTACTTAAAGTAGTAGTAAAAACAGGAGATGTGGTATGATTTACAAAATAGCTGTTAAAAGCATTAGCCATATCCGTCCCCGACATTATACAACCATTTATGTTAATTTCAACTGGCATAAGAACTTGTGGTTTGTAGTTAAGCAATGTTTTGAGTCTTTGCCACATCACGTCACTTTGACGTATATCATCGACATTAAACATATTAATGTAATAATCTTTCTTCGCTTGTCGCAGCATGCTTGTTGGTTTGTTTCTATATTTCTTAAAAATCTCAAGTTTCAAGTTTTCTCTAGATTTCAAAAACTGACCATATAAGTTGTTTTTCGTGTGAATCATAGTGAGAAGTTTTGGTGTAACCCAAGGTTTGCGAGAGTTATTGGACGGTTTTACGGTTTTAAATGAAAATATTTGACATATATTCGAATATATAAGTCCAAAAACGAATTATAAGCATCATCTACCGATCGACTTTCAAAAATAACAGACCAATTTGTATGTTCAATTTCATAGCGGAAAGCATCTAACTGGTGCTGCGTGATAGGTTGGTATGTAATCGTCGAGCTAATGTAACGTTGTCTAAAGTGACGTTTTTCTACCGATATAAAAATTGGAAGGTGATCACTGATATCTGATGAAATGACGCCGGCAGAGAGTACGGAATGTTCGTGGTTTGTAGTAAACAAGTCAAGAAGAGAAGCTCTTGTACTAGTTACTCTTGTAGGGTTCTTGATAACATTAGATTAGATGATGACATTAAGTGCAGTAGCGGCAGTTTTGCATTACTAAGAAAAAACAGTGGCTGGGAGGGCTCTCTTCCTCATCACCATTTGTCTCAGTCAGAGCTGTCTTGAAAACCCCTTTCAAGTCATTAGTCGGAAAGGGAGTTTCTGGGATACCGCTGATGCATAGTAATTTCCGGCATCTATGAGACACTTGAGAAGGAAAGCCTTATGCAGTTGCAACCTGCGAACCAGGTTGCAAACTGTGAGGACGACTTAGATAAAGTCCTGCTTTGTACGAGTGGTCTCTCAGCATTTGGCATGCAAACTGTAGAGGCGTTATGGCAATTGGAACTTCAGGCTCCTGAATACTGGAACTGTTGCCATCAGCGCAACAACCACAGCTGGTTGTCATGCCAGTAGACCTCGTTCTGAAGCCACCGGAAGAAAGCAACAATAACCAGTTGCTGCCATCATGTTGTGTTAAGCCAGTGGTCAAGAACAAGATTTTTCTCTCTAGAGCTTGGACAAAGTGTTCTGTAATTAGTTTTCTCAGAGCCCATTTGACACGAAATGGTGCACATAATCTAGCTCAGTGAACACCCTACCTATTAGTTTTGTTTCCAATTTGTGCTAAATCACGAAAAGAGCCCTTGCAGAATGAGGTAGAGCTGTGAAAAAGTAAATTTTTAATTCCTCATACCGGAGATTCCCATCTGTTGGGGTTTAGATAGGAGCAAGCTGTGGTCTGCGCTGTTAAAAGCCTTTCTGAAGTCTAACTGGACGATCTCGCACGGAGTTCGGTTGTCGAGGCTGGTGCTGAGTGCATCGGTGACAGCTTCTGTCGGAGCGGAAACCATATTGGTGGGGGCTGAGGAAGTTCGATAGCTCAAGGCAGGCTAAGAGTCGCTTCTTAATGACTCTCTTCATTGTTCGGCAAACGATGGAGGTTATGGAGAATTGTCGTCATGAGTGGATGTCAGACTAGAGGGGGCACCTTGTCCCTTTTCGAAAGGCGTTACTGACGCAACTTTCCAGGATTTAGGGACAGAGTTGTGGGAGAGAAAATCGTTAAAGAGGCGAGTGAGGACGGGGGAGATCCGGCCAGTACGGGATTTAAGCAATGCGGGGTGGAGGCAGTCTGGTCCAGGGCGTTAAGAGGGGTTGACATGGGCAAGGGCTTCGCAGGTTTGACTTTAAAGAATGACTATGGAAGAAAGTGTGGTTGCTGGTGTGGCCTCGACTGGCAGAGTTGTGGGTTGGGTGGGACAAAGGTTAGGTGTGGTAGGGTCGACTAATGCTGCAGCCTGAGAAAAGTGGTAAGAGAAGAGCTCTTCTATGTCGTCAATATTGGAATAGGGCCTTCCGGGATGTGTGAAGACCGGCGCATGGAAACACTTTTTTGATAATAAAAACATTCCCAAGAATTTGGGCTGGCAGGTTGATTTCGCTGCTAGTTGCTGTAGGTAATCGTTATGGGAGATGTGGATGAGATGCTTTACTTCGGTACGTGCTTAATGGGCTTGGTTAAGTTGAGTGGGATTTAGAGTTTTTTGCGCTTTTTTAAATAGCCAGTGTTTTTGTCTGACTAAGACTGCAATCTCCTTTATCTTCCATGGAAGGCTGCCGCACCTCCTGTTGATCCTTAAGGTGAACAAATTTGTGCTGAATTGCTCATATGTTGAGCGAGAGGTCGTAGGCCTCGTCAACCAATGGGTGATCAAACACGATGACCAGGGAGCGAGGTGGATGAGCTGATTGAGACGAGGGGAATCGGTCTTTTAGAACTGCTGGAACTTCTTGGCTCGATGACCTCTCTTAGGGACTGAGCAATGGATATTGGTGAGGAGAGCACCGTAATCACTGCCTGGTAGGCTGGATTTGTTTCCAGTGGTAGGATAAGGTGGGATTATTGGTGCGGGTGAGGTCGAGGAATGTAGGATGGGGCGTCACGAAGTTGGGTGAGGCCGGCAGTTTCCAGTACGTCTAACAGCATGTCATCGAGTGGAGCAGATGAAAAGTGCAGAGAACCTGCTGGGGTCCATGCTCTGTAGGCTCTCGTGGAGGAGGGCGTACGATTGTTCACGGAGAGAGGGTGGGCAATAGTTGGACACCAGAAGCTTTCCATGTTTGCAAAAGACCTCGACGAAGATGGCTTCTTGCCCGGAGGGGTGAGGTGGTCGAGACGTTGGCAGGGCAGGTTTTTTGGCATGGCGAGGACGGACGCAGCCGCCCCCAGTTGAGGGACGGTCTTGCTGGAATACAGAGAATTGTGTGAGATGGATTAATTGTCCATTAAAGACAGGCGTCCAGTCATGTTTCGTACATGGCAAATATTATGTTCGGGAAAGATTACTTCAGTGCTTTAAAGTCAGGTAGCTTGTTCTTTAGGAAACAAACGATGGAAACTCAAACGTGATTGGAGTCTGCAGACTCCAATCGCGCACTTTTCGCACGAGAACTACGCCAAACGCGAAGTTGTCGTGCGAACGGTGATCGCTGCCGATGTTGTCGCTCGCCGGAGGAGGGTCGGAGAACTACTTGGTAGAACTGGGGATGATGGTGGGGTACGCAGGGGCTCCATGCTGCTTAGATGATGGAAAGAGGTCATCGGCCAGGGGTGGGAGCTGACACGCCGCACAGAGCCACGAGTTGATAATGAGGGGAGGCGTTTATACAAAGCGAGAGATACATCTTCGCATTTCTCGTGGAACCACAAATCACAAACGTCGCATTGGAGAGCGGCGACATTGTCGAACACAGACCGGGAACAGCGGCGGCCGGTGGGACGTGGGCCGGAGTTTGAAGTTACATCACCACTGATCAGCAATAACAGGATTAGGTGAGGTTTATTGTGAGGGCGACGAGTGAAGAATGCTCCGCCAGGAGGTCGCTTCCACGGAGAGCGATGTTCGATGGTGATGCTGCAGTCAGAAAGTGGCATTCTAGGTGCTTACATGGTTTTTCGATGATAGGTGATATTTCTATCGAAGGGCCAAAAGCCCCGTTAGGCAGAGCAGGAGACGCTGAGTTGTGAAGGCGCGCCGTCATCTAACCTAACCTCTAAACATTGTGCTGGAGAAATTGATTGGCTAGATCTAACATGCCTCATAGAAAACTGACCAGGTGTGTTGAACGTTCATCCGGGGGGGGGGGGGGGGGGGGGGGGGGAGGACGGGCAGGCGAAATGCACCTCCAAACACAGCTTTAATCTTAACCACATTAGCCTGTATTACTGTTAAAGCACTCGGTATGTAAAGCAGTGTAGCGTCTGTGCATTTTTTTGCATGGTTTATTAATAGCTGTCTTGAAATGCCTTTACCGCGACTTTACCTCTACCTGTTTAGACTACGTTTATTGATCTTCGGTTTATCATTTTTATGCACATAATTTGAAAGTTAACATTCAAACTGTTTGTACTAGCGTGTCTGTTCGCTAATACCCGTCAACAACCACATCATTGCATGTGCTGTTTGTCACGTTTTCGTATCAATTGTACTATGTAGAGCGAAAAAAAAAACAGTTGCCTGCTTGAAATAACTCTTGTGTGAGTTTTACCTGTGTAAATTACCTGTGATTGTCGCCCAGTGGTGCGCACATAACAATAAAGCGAAAACGCAACGGAAGCGGACGCGAGAAGCCAGTACACAAAATGCCATATAAGCCGCCATAATGAAAAGTAGTGATGGGCCGAATCTGCCAAACTTCAGATTCGGCAAAGTTCGGAAAATGCCGAACTTTTGAAGGAAAGTTCGGCAACGATTCGGCGAAAATTTGGCAAATGTCTGCGCACACGCGAGAACGCGACGGAGCCATGGATTGCAAATAGACACCATGCAGTCGTGCGGTTACCATCGTGCAGTGGAGTACAACCAGCGGTTACGGCGCGGTGTGGAGTAGGCAACACGGTAACTGTGCGTTTGTGAGCGAGTGTGGTTCTCTTCAATATTTTTTGCCTCAAAAATAGAAGATCGACCAGTAATTTACGCAGTCCACTGCGCAAGTGACAAATGATGCGGTGCATTCTGAAACATTGAAACATTTGCCGAAAGTTACTTTATAGCACTCCTCGCCATTATAACAATTCTGCTTTCGGCTCAGGGGTATAGTGTGTTCCTAAACAAAATAATATTGCTTTTTCGATTAGTGTTATTTCGCGATTTTCATGTATCTGCATAAAAGTAAACGCAGTACTATAATGCTCGACGTTGCACATCCGACATTCACTCTCCCTATCTTCCGAAACGTTCGTGTGTCCTAACACCAGAAACAGGCATTTTAAAGGTTAAAAACGAGACGTTGCGAATATGGAACGCACACTTTCATGCGAAGCTGACGTCAAGTGACTCAAATTAAAGAACATGCATATTTACAATATTATGATTCGCTCTTCTGATGAAGGCTCAGCAACCGTTGCATTCGTTTTCGTGCACAAAACGGTGACTCCCAGACAGGCACGTAGCCAGGATTTTGTTTCGGGGGGGGGGGGGGGGGGGGGGGCCGCCCATGACAAAATGCTGTATGAGGGGGAGGGGGGAGAGGAGGTCCCAGCAAAATGGAAGATTTCGGGGGGGGGGGGGCGGGCCCCATGCCCCCCCCCCCCCCTGGATACGTGCCTGCTCCCAGAGAAAGCACGAACGCAGCGTTATTGCCTTCATTTTAACAAATGTGCACACACATGCAGGCTTGCGCTGATGATGCCTCAAAACCGAAACTCTCGTGGCGTGATTCGTGACTGCGCCATGCTCGCTCTACGCAACCTTGTTGTCACGCCACTTCTGCAAGGAGTCACTAAAATTGCCAGTAAACACACAAAACCGACACCGATACAATTATCTTGTAGAATATCACCTTATTTAGTAATAAATATGTCAATATGCATTAGTTAAGAAAAAAGAAACAGAAAACTTTTTTCGCCAGAAAAAACAAAATATCAACATTAAGTGTGGTAACAATGCCGAATCTTTAGAAAAGTCCAGCGAAAATTCGGCTTTGCCGAATCCCAAGATTCGGCGCCGAACTTTCGATTCGGCAAAAGTTCGGCCCATCACTAATGAAAAGCAAAAAAAAAAAAAAAAGGAAGCATAAAAAGTGGTTAGTTCCCCCATCCGTGGTGAGAGGGCGCTTTTCTAAGTTTAAATAATTGTTTGAGGAACTTTTGCTCCCTTTAAATTATTTGATTATCAATATAATTTAGATTGTGTGAATAATATATTATTACTTTAGTTTTACAATGTACATTTATTCACGCAAGGCCCTCGATCACGTGGTTTGCAATTACCACAGGCTTATTCTACAGTGGGCAAACTGTATATGATAAACTGTGGATTGTGCCACTCGTGCTCGATCGTGCCCGGGAAAAAGCGAGGGGTGCATTTTCGGCGACAAGTAGAGACATCCTGATCGGGACAAAGCCGTCGCAGTGTACGATTGAGCCGCTCGTTCTCCGAAAAAATCAAGCGGCATTTTTTTCGACGACGAGTGGAGATATCGTGGTAGTGACAACGTCGACCTACACCGCCACCCAGGCGATAAAATAAGAAAACGAGTTTCGCGTCCGACTTGCTACGATTGCGCGACACTCGCATGGGGATGTATCGCATTCGTTCGTGGATGAAAATGCGAAATAATTAGGTGGTGGTAGCTTCTCGAGAATGATGCGTTTGCAAAATTTAAATACATAAATAAACCTGCAGGGTTTCTTTGCATCCGGTGTTACGGCGTGCGGAAAGTGGTAAAGGTTTCAATCAGAAAGATTAGAAGAAAGTGAACTTGTTATTAGTAGCAGTTGCTTTGAAAAGTATACAAGCTGAACCACAAAGTACAGAAATAAACACAAAAAATACGAGTTAAAAATACTACAGTATTTGGAGTAGAGCATTTGAATTACGTACGAGTCTGCTCCGTGTCCATTCTTTGCAGGCTTTCCAAGCTTTCGGTATAGTTTCGGAGTCGTTCGGTTGCCGGCGGGGGTAGAAGTGGGTGAGGAGGAGTAGCAGATAAGATTCCGACCGCTTCACCCGGAGCGCGCCTTCGGGGAGAGCTGTCCCCGGATGCGGCCTAGCTAGTTTCGCGCCGTTCTACTAGATGGCGCCACAGCTCAGCTGTGGCATTCTATACTTCGTCTCACCCTACGATGGACTAAAGGCAAAAGCTACGGACCGCCAGATCCAATCGCAAGCCACTTAGAAATTGTGCGGTATTTTGACTCGATGCACGTATCGGTGCCCGCGTCTCGGTTCACTTATGAGGGGACGGGTGGACAGTGGTTCGAATCGAAGAGCGACTGAGTGACTCAACAATTTTACATCGCAAAGAAAGTCACGAGATGTAGGCTCTTTGCAGCGTCGAAGCTATAGAAATGATGCGGCACTTTTGGATTCGAGCATTATTCGTCCACCCCTAATCAATGTAAAGCGTGTCATAGTATAGCGTGGAACATCATTGGACCTGGCTGCTCCTGGCTTTGGCCTTTAGTCAATCGTAGAATGAGAGAGTGTAGAGCAGAGCAAAGGCTGAGCTCTCCGCGACTCCGCGCAGCCGCAAACTGTTGCTGAACGACTAACTTTCGCCTTATTCTTTTGATAAAAATTTCCTGAATTGAGAATGTTTCTATCAGAGTCCCCTAAAAGAGGCAACATGCAAATTAATGTAAATTTTTGTTCAGCCTGGGAAAAACAATATAGTCACAGATCTATTACAGTTCACTTGAAATTTCCTAAAACTCGAGGGTTTATGTTACTGTGGGGTTGATCAATTTTTAGCATAAATTTTGTGAAGCAAGGTTAGTTCTAAACGTGGTTTTATGTGAACTAGGTTGGAAGATATATGTTTTATAACACCCCCCCCCCCCCTTTTTTTTACCCATTTCTGGTGGATTTCTTACACAGCTAGCTTGGTTGGATTTTTATACCTTTTATAAAAATAGATGCTGGGAGGTCATACTTTTCAAGGAATTTTATTTCTTGCACTTCGCCCTTTCGTTGAAGTCACTTTCACTTTGTCACACAGGCACTTACACCTTGAGCACCTTCCTTGATTCTGGTTTGCCCTTCAGGTTCTTCTTCCGCTTTGTTTCTGATACATTCCTTGTATGGTTGACAAAGAAGGGCGTCATGAATTTTCTTTCTATCACGGTAGCAAGGGCCCTTCTGTGATCTTCGGAAGAGTCATGCTCGCATTGTAGCAGGGGGTTCCTACACACAGCTGGGAGCACAGCCCCCAGAAACTGCTGCACTGGCCGCCTACTCTTTAGGAGCGCGGTGACTGAAGCGCTTGCAGCTCTCTCCAGGTTTATGACAAATCCGACGAAGGACAGTCGTGGGTAGAACAGGCCACCACGGTCTATGTTGACGATCAGTGCCGTTGTGGGAGAGGATGACGCTGGCACCTTCACGGTGTCAAGGCAGCCCAGGCAAGAAATGTTGTCCTGCACGGCCCGGACCAGGAAGCCGGCGGCAAGGTCCAGGTGTGCTGGCTTGCAGTCCTGGTTGAGGTGTTCCTGAAACAGACAAAACAAAGAAAACATTGCATTACAATAACTCTGAGAAAATGTAAAAAAAAAAAAAAAAACAGGGCATATTTTTAAGCTCTAGCGATTAGAACCGCAAGCAGATGGTTACCGGGGAGCATCTCCAGAGCATGAATGTATGGTCGCAAAATTTCAACGAGGCCAACAGGACTTGATACTGTGGAGGAGGCTGTTGACGCAAGTTTCTTTAGGTCCCCCAGGGTCCCAGTTGTATGGCTCGTGTTCCCACTTTTGGATGAATGCAGAAGCCCAATCACAAGGATCTTCTGGAGTGAAGACAAGGCGGCACGGGCATCTGTCTGATCATTTTGACCGTTCAGTTGCCGCACAGTGGAGAACAAAGCCTCTACATCGTCGCTGGAATATCGTGACATCAGGACGAAGTGGTATCCCCTCTCTAGCAGGTGCTTTGTGCAAGCGACCGTGGAAGCAGTAGTGATGCACAGTGCCTCGTAGGTTTCCTCCGAGAGAAACGCGGCCTTTGCAGGGGCATTGTCCTTCCAAACCAAGAAGTAATCCAGGAAATCGTTCTCCAGCCAGGACAGCCTGCAATGAAATAAACATATGATATCTTAATTGTTGAATAAAAACCGCAAGGAAAATGAGTAAAAGTGTAGCATTCACCTCTCGTCATTCGATTTATAAGATGGCATCCTCATGGGGTCCTTGCTGAAGATGTGAAAGGTGCTGCTGCGGATAATTGTGAAGGCTAAACCACTTGTAAAAGAGCTCCATAAATTCGATGGTAGAAAGACAGTCCTCGAAGCCGAAGATGCCAAACTGCGTTCCATACCTCTAGGAATACCTCAGCATCGAGGTCACCTACAAAAGAATGTGCATTGTAACAAAAATAACGACCAATTTCAAAATGATATACTGCTAAATACTCAGGCTTCTGCGTACCTGAGGGGACACAACGTCCAGGGCCCTTTTCACATTCATTTTTTTCAAAATTGGAAGGGAAGACATGTTTTCGGGACAGTCCTCTAACCAGAGTGAAGGCGCCTGCCTGTAAAAATGCTTTCTATATATCATGATGTGCACTTCCTCACAGAAAGTTTAAAGGGCCATCGCACATAATTTCTCCAACCTTTTTTAGCAAGGGTTAATGCGACTTCAATGAGATCCACTAAGATATGCCACTTTTCTTTTGTTAGAGGTCGCAGATGCCCCTCACCTACTTTGGATTGATGTACTTCCCATTGTTACAGAGAAACCTGTTTGATGCCAAGAACTGCGACCTGATGTTCTTCAAAATGTGACAGGGGTCAAACGCAAGAAACAGCTTCCGTTCCTTGTCCAGTGGATGGCTGTGATGGTATAAGCATGAACAAGTGTTTAGCGCAGTACTTAATTGACATCACTCGTGTTCAAGTTTTATGACATACCTTACAACAGGAGTGATTTTTCCTCCACTCAAAGTCGAGAAGAACTTGCAGTTTGACGCATGATTGTTCTCTACAAGCCTCAAAACTGTAAATCCTGCGTCTTCAACTGAGCGCATGACTTCCAGCCCCAGCTGATGCAGCTGTTGTCCAGTTAGAGCCTTCGTGAAGTAATACCCAAAAGGGAGCCTGACAAAAAAAAACATATTTGTGCTTCCGCTGCACTATTGGTAAAAAAGTAATTATAATTAAATCTAAAACATCACAATGTCTATATACCTGTAGTGGCTTGAAAGCCCCACGATAACGAGGCATAGCAAGTGCGTAGCAACCTCGTCTCGCTGCTCATACTGGGTCTCCAGTCCCCCCAGCTGTACTAGGCCGTGGACAGAATCTGCCTCCATTTGGTATGCCACGCCCTGCTTAATGGACATCTCGTCCATGATGAGAGAACCATGCCGTGCCTGCAGGATATGAAAGAGTTTGTAGAGGTAGCTCGAGCTATAGCAATCACTTCAGGGAGCTTAGATATTCTAACCAGCTCTGAATGAAGTTTAGCCTCTTGGTGCAGCCTTTGCTTCATCAAAGATGACACCATTTCTCCAGTACATGGTCCAACATACCGTTTCAATGTGGACCGACTAGGCAGGCTGAGAGCTTCAAAAGCTCGAACGAGTTCATAGGCATAAGGCGATTTTGAGTGCCACTGTATGCACAGCCGCACAGTCTCCTCGGACCAATGATGTTTTTTCAACTTAAGGCACCGAAGCTGCTCTTGAAGGAACAACGCCTTTGGCCTTCCTTCCTCTGCCTGGTCCTGAAATATATGAAAAGTATCATCAAAACTTATTACTTATTCTATCGCGATACCGCACATCATGGTGCACCAACCGGGTAACTTACCAAAAGAAGCTCAATGTTCGTAGTCTTTACAGTTTGTTCGGCTTTCTCTAGTCGTTGTGCCAATGCCTTCACCTCTTCCTTCAGCACACGCTTTGCACTTTGAAGCTTGATGCACTTCCTCTATAGTGTCTTCATCTGCTTCTGTAGGGACACAAGCTTTTTTGATGTGAGCACTGTCTGGCATGAAACACTGGGCGTGTGTCTTGCTTAATGGATGTTGACAGGAATGGATGGAACTGTGAAGACCCGTGTGTTAGAGTCTTGAAGCTGTCGTAAAATCTGTGACGATTCACTCTCTTGTGGCTGCACTTCATCAACAGCACTGGCAGAGAAGTCATCGAGAGGAAAATCCATTCTGAGAATGCATTAAAACTGTGCGAAATTGCAAAAACTCTGCATGCTTACTACACAAAAACTTTACCAAATAGATAGTATTTGTAAAACAAGGAAGTTCGAAAACAGGCGTTAGCACCAACCTTTTTCTTTTTCTGTGCGCAGCGTTCTGGTTTTCATCCGACGTATGCTTTAGAACACATCGCGGTTTTTTCTGGGCAGGACGGCTCTTTTGTTACCTTAAAGAGAGGGTACTCGTCTTCTGACCAGTTTCGCGTGGTTGCTGTAGTGGTTATCGCAGAGTCTTCTTTCGTTGGCTCAGAGGAGACATCAGACGGGATTGGCCGTTTCTGCTTCTTGGGAAGCAGATTCCCGTTCTGTCCTTGGTGCTACGGAATCGATGACTTCTCCTGTAACGTCAACCATCTCGCTGATGACCATTAGGTGATCTTGAACGACGTCTTCAAGAGGTGTTCTCGCCTGTCGGAGCTTGTCGGCGTATGTCGATACACATTCATCTGTAGGGTGTCCATAGCGGCGGCATTCGCCGCACCGAGGAGTTCTGCACTCTCGACGTATGTGCCCGATTCGGTTGCATCGGAGGCACAGCGGAGGGCGACCAGGAACAATCACGAGGCTTCGGCAGCCGAAAACCGTGAGTTGGTGCGGGATTTGGGTTGCGTTCATCCCTTCACAGAGTGTTATCGTTACTTCCTTGTTTAAAGTCTCCATTTGCTCCATCCCTGGGCAACTCCACTTTTCGCGAACGATTGAACGAACCGTACCGTATAGGGCGCTAGCGCCTCTTCGATTCGCTTGTTCTCCATGTGGACCGGCAACCACAACAACTTGAGCTTATAACGTCCCTGGTGTCTAAGTCGATGACTATGCATTTGTGCCCCTTCACACAGAGCTCGGCCTTGTTGACGAGCTTTGCTTTCGCCAAAGCGTTAGTATACAAGTCACCATCCATACGTGGCTCATATGGAATTGGCCGATTCCGATGATATCTTGAGCCTCAACCACTCCTCGTAAGGCATCACGGAAGTCAGGTGCGCGGTAGGGTCTCGTGGCAAGATCTCCATGCAGAACAACAAAGTTTAGGCTCAAATTACCTGTGGGTAGACGAGGTAAGACTTTCCGGTATTCAGTTGTCATGGTTTCCGAAAAACTGGCCGAAGCCTCAGCACTTCCCCGGCCAGTGGCCGCTGTATTTTTCTTGGAGAACACAAAGCGCGTCCAAAATGTAAGGGCGCAAACGAGCTGGTGTACATTGCACATGGTTGAGATAACCCCGAGACTACGAGTAAACGACACGACACTTAAAAGAGACTTTTTAGTGTCGTGTCGTTTACCCGCAGTCTCGGGGTTATCTCAACCAAGCGTCCGTTCGGAACGGCGTCCTTCTTCTTTCTCCTTGAGCTACTGAAGGAACTCTTTCGTTCGTAGTAATGCAGCCGGTCGACTGTATGTCGGAAAGTTTGCTGCCGATTTCCCTACAGTACATGTACTCGCGGCTTGACGTCGGGCAGCACCACGCATTGGCCACATTCGCACCTAGTAAAGAAACCGTACGCGTGCGTAATTCAAAGTACGCACTTCGTGCTTGACGTTTGAGCGAGCGATGTCTTCAGCCACGAGAAAGGACGAAGGCTCGGCGACGTCTTCGTGCTGATCGGCTTGCTGGTCGGGCGTGTCGTACGGGATGAATATCAATTCTTTTGATCGGTCAAAAATTTCTCTTTCGAAGGAAGACAGAATTCGCAGGTACCGTGAACGACCCCGTACGAAAATGTCAGATCGGAGCGGTTCCAGTTCGGATCCACGCGGTTCTAAACTTGTGGACAGTTCCGATCCACGCGATGCTGGGTGTAGCCAGTCGAATCCAGTGAGACGCAACGCACTGGAATCGCACCATCGCACGGTGGTGAGTGGATCCGATCCGCTCCCCTTGTTCCAGTAGGGTCTGCTCCCAGCCAGCGGGCGCGCACATGCGTGACTGGAGGGGGGAGGGAGGGAGGGGGGGGGGGTGGGGGGACGGCGGGGAACTTCCGCGGTCTCTCGCAGGTCACGTGTTAGGGACAGGCGCATCCGCTACGCCGGCGCTGCGAGCGGGCGTTCTCCGCGCGCCCGCCTGGCTTTGTCTATTGCAGTCGGCGGCAGCGCTCCGAGAGTTAAGGCGCTCGCCCGGCGGCGACGTTCCGCTGCGGGCGCACGGATACTGACGCGCCTATCGTTGCCCTGGACGAATACCCACTGACCTGGGCTTTGAATCTTTATATCGTGTGAAGCTGCCGCCCCATTGCACTTTGGCTCGGCATCTGGATGCGCTTGGCGCTGGTGTGCTTGGTGACAATACTTGGACAACTCGGATACCGCTTGCCCGCCGGAACTTCTCGATGCACTGCACACTGTGCGTGCTGTGTTTGTGTTCCGTGCACCGTGTTTGGTGTCGACGCGCGCCTTGCTTTGTCTGTCGCAGTCGGCGGCAGCGCTTCGTGAGTTTAGGCAGTTTAGGCTCTCCGCTCCCGTCGGACTGTCGGCCGGCGCTCGCCCGGCGGCGACGTTCGCGCTGCGGGCGCACGGATACTGACGCGCTTATCGTTGCCCTGGATGGATACCCACTGGCCTGGACTTTGAATCTTTATATAGTGTGAAGCTGCCGCCCCATTGCACTTTGGCTTGTCATCTGGATGCGCTTGGCGCTGGTGTGCTTGGTGACAATACTTGGACAACTCGGATACCGCTTGCCCGCCGGAACTTCTCGATGCACTGCACACTGTGCGTGCTGTGTGTGGGTTCCGTGCACCGTGTTTGGTGACGACGCGCGCCTTGCTTTGTCTGTAGCAGTCGGCGGCAGCGCTTCGTGAGTTTAGGCAGTTTAGGTTCTCCGCTCCCCTCGGACTGTCGGCCGGCGCTCGCCCGGCGGCGATGTTCGCGCTGCGGGCGCACGGATACTGACGCGCCTATCGTTGCCCTGGATGGATACCCACTGACCTGGACTTTGAATCTTTATATAGTGTGAAGCTGCCGCCCCATTGCACTTTGGCTCGGCATCTGGATGCGCTTGGCGCTGGTGTGCTTGGTGACAATACTTGGACAACTCGGATACCGCTTTCCCGCCGGAACTTCTCGATGCACTGCACACTGTGCGTGCTGTGTGTGTGTTCCGTGCACCGTGTTTGGTGACGACGCGCGCCTTGCTTTGTCTGTCGCAGTCGGCGGCAGCGCTTCGTTAGTTTAGGCAGTTTAGGTTCTCCGCTCCCGTCGGACTGTCGGCCGGCGCTCGCCCGGCGGCGATGTTCGCGCTGCGGGCGCACGGATACGGACGCGCCTATCATTGCCCTGGATGGATACCCACTGACCTGGACTTTGAATCTTTATATAGTGTGAAGCTGCCGCCCCATTGCACTTTGGCTCGGCATCTGGATGCGCTTGGCGCTGGTGTGCTTGGTGACAATACTTGGAAAACTCGGATACCGCTTGCCCGCCGGAACTTCTCGATGCACTGCACACTGTGCGTGCTGTGTGTGTGTTCCGTGCACCGTGTTTGGTGTCGACGCGCGCCTTGCTTTGTCTGTCGCAGTCGGCGGCAGCGCTTCGTGAGTTTAGACAGTTTAGGTTCTCCGCTCCCGTCGGACTGTCGGCCGGCGCTCGCCCGGCGGCGATGTTCGCGCTGCGGGCGCACGGATACTGACGCGCCTATCGTTGCCCTGGGTGGATACCCACTGACCTGGGCTTTGAATCTTTATATAGTGTGAAGCTGCCGTCCCATTGCACTTTGGCTCGGCATCTGGATGTGCTTGGCGCTGGTGTGCTTGGTGACAATACTTGAACATGCCCGCCGGAACTTCTCGATGCACTGCACACTGTGCGTGCTGTGTGTGTGTTCCGTGCACCGTGTTTGGTGACGACGCGCGCCTTGCATTGTCTGTTGCAGTCGGGGGCAGCGCTTCGAGAGTTTAGGTTTCTTTCCGCTCCCGTCGGACTGTCGGCCGGCGCTCGCCCGGCGGCGACGTTCGCGCTGCGGGCGCACGAATACTGACGCGCCTATCGTTGCCCTGGATGGATACCCGCTGACCTCGGCTTTGAATCTTTATATAGTGTGAAGCTGCCGACCCATTACAGTTTGTCTCGGCATCTGGATGCGCTGGTGTGCTTGGTGACAATACTTGGACAACTCGGATACCGCTTGCCCGCCGAAGCTTCCCGAGACACTCAACACTGGATACTGTGCTTGTGCGTGCTGTGTGTGTGTTCCGTGCACCGTGTTTGGTGACGACGCGACGACGCCTGGACGACCGTGTGCGCCGCCGGAATTACCGCTGCGCTCACCACTGGGCTCTACAAAAGTATTTCGCGCGATGCCCTTAGCCGTTACAAGCGAGAGATCGTCGCGATTTCAGACCCAGTCCGCCTGGGTCTGAAATCGCGACGATCTCTTGGTTGTAACGGCTAAGGGCATAGCACGAAATTCTTTTTGTAGAGTCCAGTAGTGAGCGCAGCGGGAATTTCGGCGGTTCACCACCTGGGTCTAGAATTGGGGCTGGAAATGCGCGGTTCCAGGCTGGATACAAACTGGTGCCCCAATTTTGGGTCTAGGCGGAACCGGCATTTTTCATTCCGGCCTGTATCTGACATTTTCGTACGGGAAAAGACGCAAACACAACGATAATTCAGGACTTCGTTTGTTTGCTCATTTGTTTTTTCATCAAGACATAACGGCATCGAAGAAGAAAAAAAAAACACGATGTGATGATTCAACGCCGTGCTTTTGCCTTTTGTGTCCTTTTCCTGTTTTTTTTTGCGTTCTTTTTCCTGTTACCTATATGCACCGATTAGCCCAATTTCAAACCCTATTACACACGGAGCTGTGCCTTCTGGCGTAAAATATAGCCAACATATTTATATTCCGATCGAGTTTTATAAAAAAATATATATATTTTTTTAGATGTGAAATTTAAAAAGAAAGCTATTTGTATTTAAATTACGAAAGCGAATGGTACCATAGAAAAGGCACTCACCGAATGGGTCCAGGGTAGTTCTGCCAGAAACCACAACGAGCGCAACTAGAAGGAAAGGGAAGGAAAAGAACGTCTTCATGGTTTGCTTCTCACGGGACGAACTACGGATTGCGAAAAACACTAACGATTTATAGATAGTTATTAAACATCCGAAGGCTATTAGCGAGTACTAAAATTGCTGTACACCGACTAATGGATTCCCAGAATCCGCGCGGCATAGACGCGATTTCGACGAAATATTTTTTATTAATCCACGCAGTATTTAAAAATCTGTGGTTTTTACTGCCTTCCAATTACAATTATTAAAACTATCAAACGTTTCTCAGCCGCGCAGTCGAAGTGGTCATTGTCGTGCTCCGATCAAAAAGAAGACACGTATGTAACCACTAAATAATCTGAATGAAAAACTTCAATTGCCGCAATATTGCTTTTACAAGTTAATGCAATAATAATAATAATAATAATAATAGTCTTTATTTAGGTGTCCACGAACAGCACAGGTAATAAATAATGTACCTTCATTAGGTTTCTTGCATTATTACATTCCCTTTCACATTAACTGCAGCCAAACCTAAGACCCGATAAAGACATTCGAGTATTGTCATTTGGTGCTCGTCGTCTTTTTTGCGTTTGTGCATTTTCTTTTTCTGTGCGTGATTTGACGAGCCGTTGGTGTCAAACGTACAAAAATGATTAACGCCCTCACGATGCACTTCTCATTCAGCTTCATTGAATTCACGGCATCAAGTTGGCTGCTGTATTAATCGCAGTGTAACGCAGACACATCACGTGAATAGGTTTTATTGTAGGCTTGCATATGTAGACTAGTCACGCAAAGAAAAAGGAGGAAAAAAGGTAGCAACGGCGTGTTTTCCTTCCTTCTACTGACGCACCCCCAAGCCGACACTAGAAGAAGGGAGGAACGAGATTGTTTTTCTCTTTCTATCAGGCAGACGGGAGCAATGTACCGCCCTCCCGCCTCATCTTCTTTCGGTTTCGTTTTTTCGAGCATGTCGCGCGCTTTGTTTAATAAATATTGCCGAGTTGTTTTATAAAAACCGCGGAGCCTGTGCCCAAGACGGGCAGGTTTTGCTGCCGGAATCCGGAATACTTTCTGTGCCGAGTTCGGTTCTGTTTTCCGATGCAGAGTTCCAACCGGCAATCAACGTAGTTCTGTCTTTTTGCGTGTCAGCAACATACCAGCAACGTCGAGATTGCAGTGTTGTGCGTTGTGAACGAAGACTGGAATTGTCGCTCATGTGGCCACGCGTTCGCGCATTAGTGGTGTACCAACAAGATGAGATTACGTAAATTGTCGGGCATTGAAGCCGCTGGTCGGGCCGTGATTGGAGGGGGCGGGATGTCGCAGGTTGACATTCAGCTTTACATTAAAGAGTTTTGAGGCAGCTTGAGTGGTTCCCGTGCAATCGATCGGCCTGCGGATAGTCACGTTGGAACACTGACGTTCACCGTACAGTGCTCAATCCCGTCTACGATGTCCTGTTGTGTCCAGCCCGAGAACGATTGTTCTCTGGGAAAAAACTGAACAGAATGGAAATATGACTGAAAGTACGTATATTTACAGTTCTGAATTCTAACGTTTCCTGGAGAAACTTCCATCTAAGCGGCGCGCTAGAGCGAGAAGTTTTCGTGCTCACCACGGCGTAGCTCTGGACAATAAACACCTGCCGCCAGTTGCTTTTTTGACTGCATTTAAGATGATCGAAAAGTAATTTCGCTGCCCTTGAAACATTGTTTCCAGCTGAGTAAATACCCCCTCTACAGAGATCAATTCAGACGACAATTGCAGCCGCACGCGAACAGCACAAATAGGGAAACAAATACTACAATAGAAAAACTGGCTACAACAACCAGTGCGGGAAGCAAACACGTGGCTTGGAACCGCAGTGGAGTGGCTTGTTTGAATAGCTTTCGAATAGCTTTAATAGTTTTAATAGTTTTGGACGCTACGATCTTACGGCCTCAATAGAGCATCGTCGAATGTGCAAGTCACTGGGCCTTTTCTGGTAATAATCGATTGAGCGACGTTAGAACACGTTACAGAAACGTGACGAACACCTTGACGGTGCTCTCTTGACGCTCTTTGATTTGTTCCATCACCTCGTAGCGTGGGCCGCGTTTCGACATAAGCTGAAGCAAAGTGTACAGTCACTGACATCACAAGAAAAGCAGATAAGGCTTCATGCGTTCGCGCTCCTCGCGTCGTGCAGTTGTTCTTCCAAGTTTTTATCGGCTGATGCCTCAATCTTATGGGGTACGCAGCGATAATCAAATGCTGCGGACGAGCCACGCCGTGCCGTTCTTGAACTGTCAGTAAGCATTGGTAGCTTCAAAAACGCAAGGAACTGCTTATTACCTTTCCAATTCTTTACCTCTTCATTCCTATACTCCGGTGTTCTTATCGGTTAAATGTCGCGTCCTTAATGGCTGCAAAACACTAATCAATCAGAGTTTTATTGTGTTTCCCAAACAGCTTTAGAGGCCTTTTTAGGGTTACACTTCACATTATAAAACAGCACTGAACTAAACAAACTACACGGCAATCCTAACCACAATACTATTCTTGAACTTTTTAAAAGGTATAAAAAAGTCCACGTGAGGGTTAAAACACTTTTTGTCCGTGAGCATCATCCGTGTCAGCGGAGGACTGGACTCCAGATAAGAAGGGTAAAAAAAAAACGAGTAGACCTATTTTGTCGCTGCGGGACATGAATTGAGATTCTACTCAATAACATTGGGGAATCAAAAACAGAATTGAACAACTTATATAGAAACACCATGTCGCGAACTAGTCGCCTAGTTGAAAGAGGCAAAAGACCAAGAGTGCCCAAAAGAAGCACATAATCATAAAAAGCACTCCGTCCAATGTGGCGATCGGAGACAATTCTCACAAGTCGTCTCTGTATACACTCCAACCTGAGCGCCTGACTGACGCTCAAAGAATTCCATGCCGTAAAACAAAAGTCCAACCGTGATAGAACCAAAGCCCGAAAAAGGTTCAGTATACAGTTGTAATTCCGGAAGACCCGGGTAATGCGTGCAATGAGATGCTTGGGAGACGCGACGCGCTGCGTTTCATTAATGCGAAAGCCGTATGTGTCTTATCGTTCAGTCCGCCTTAAAAGTCCTTGAGCGAAAACATGTCAACAGAAAACGTACCAAAACACGTCGGTGACACGGAAGGTACCAATAAAACTGCGCCAAATTCGCGTCGTCCGAGAACGCGCTGTCTTCGGAGGTTCGCTTTACGTTTAAATCAGCGCGTGGGCTTTCGCCTTCAAGTCGTCCTAGGAATAACATAACAAACCCTGTGAGTTTTTTTTTTTTTAAATCATAAACTATACCGAAATAGAATGAGGGGGAGAAGGACATGAGAGACCCCGGCGACGTTAAAGCGCCGAGCTCCGATTGGATGGGTGGTGGGTAGACGGAAAGACCCGCTGCCTTTGTCTCTTCTCTCTGGTCAAACGCGTTCGAGCGTCGAACGCCGGCGTCGGGCGTTTAAGAGCAAAACGACGCGAGGAGCGGACAAAGCTCTCGTTCGCTCTGATTGGAGGGAGAAGGGAATCTACCCACTAATCCTTCGAATCAGTGCAAGATCCTCTGATGACGGCACAGCAAGCTCTCATCTGCTCCTCTTCCCGAATTTATCCCCGTATAGCCATCTTTTTGTTAATTAACACGAGGCGAAGTCGATTTTGAGACCAGTCATTTTCATTTCAGGCATTTTTTTTTGCGGCTTTCAGTTTGCCGCGGCTGGGACGCGTCCGCTAAGCAGCCTCACCAAAATGTGGGGTCACATATGCTCACGCAGTGAGCCTTGATTGGGCAATTTTTGCCCGTCTCGTGGCAAATACTGGTCGTAAATTTCGTGCAGCGTCTTCCATCGAAGAACCAGGCGTTGTGCGGAGGTTTGAAGCAGCCGGTCAGTGAGAATTGGGGCGAAAAATAATAGCTATAATTGAAAAAAAAAAAAAAACATTCCACGGGCGCTTTGATTGACCCCAAATTGTGTATCCACTCATATTTAGATTAGAGCTGCGGCTTATACGATCGCGTGGTAAATGGTGAGTCTCGAGTTTTATTTTCAATCATTTAAATATCGTTTAGATTGCAAATTTTGCATCATGTTCTTTCCTTTCCTTTTCTTTTTTTTGCGACGTGTTTTTACTGATCAGGTACGACTATAATCGTTGGGAAGATACAGGGAGAAAAACATAAAGAAAGAGGAGCGAACTCCACATCTAGTACGAGGAGCCGACGACGCTCTTGCTCGCTCTGATTGAAGGAAAAACAGTGGCTGCGAAAAATGGCAGCTAGCCTTGGCGTGCACCCATTATGCTTCCATGAGAGCTCTGCATTTTGATGTCACCACACTCTGCCATCTTCTTCCCTCCTTCAGTTTGTCAGCCTACTAAAGTACCAGGTCCGATCGAGACAATCAAAATCATTCTTGGGCCGTAGGAATAGATGTCTACGTATCCAGAAGGCGGACACTTCGTGTCATTGTGACAGCAGCGTTGATGATGGAGTGCGAAGGTATGACAACGCGACGTTGCATGAGCTGAGATATAAAAATTATGTCATGTTCACTGAGCCGACGTGCACCTATAGGTCTATTATTCGTCCAACCCATAAGTGGCAGTGCGAGTACCTCTGGCATTGGTTGTAGTGAAAACAACTTGTCAGCAAGAAAGAAAAGGGTGGCTGTCTTTTTTGCTGACAATTCTGGTGATATGTGAGACAGCACGCACTCACACTGTATGAAGTGCCATCGAATGTACAAAATGTGTGGTACATTTGGAATATTGTTGATGTTGGTGACACTACTGCCGCACCATAGCTAAAGCCGATGTTCCCGTCGCGTCAAGACGCTCATCCCTCTCATCTGCTCATCGAAATTGATTACTCGACAAACTGGTTGTTTTTTTTACGCACGTGGTGCTAAGTTTTCTTATCTTAAAGTAAAAAGGGCAAATACACTCTCAATAAATATTACAGTCTATTGTATTGATAGCTAAACTTTCTGGTCATATATATTTTAGGAAAGCTGATCGCAGGCTCATTTGGTTCCTTCAGCGTTTACTTCTTTGGTTTAGATTACTTATCTGATTATTAACGGTCCCATATTTATTTCAACTAAGGCTCCTTTGAATATAAACTACAGTCACAAACCGTCAGTTAATATAACGTGCATACTACGACAGCCAGCATGCTACACCGACACGCAGATTAAGAAACACAAGTGGTGGCTTATTGTCTTCACACTAGAACAAAGCATAAAAACGTCTTCATAGCTGGCGTCTCACAGAAGGAACTGCTGATACCTAGGAGCACTCTCGGCTTCTATTTCGTAAAGAAAATTTCGAACGCTATTATTGAGCGCATAAATTGTTGCGCGCGGACTGATGAATTCGCAGAATCCGCGTTAGCATAAACATGTTTTCCGGGAGATTATTTCAAATGTTCAGACAATAAAAGATATACTGCGTTGAGCACGCCTTTTCACGACTACCTCAGCCACACCACATTAATCAATTTTACTTTAGGCTCGTCGTCTTTTTTTTTAGAGCGCAGCTCTGAGCAGTGTTGTACACGTTCCTCAAAAAAAAGGAACGCAAGTTCGTTCCTCGTTCCTTCTGATTTTTGGAACGCGTTCCCGTTACAAGTTCCATATGTGAAAAAGGAACTCGTTCCCATTACAGTTTAAAAATGAAACGTGTCGTTACTCATACGTTACATTTGTATTTTGCTGATTACCATATGGATTAGATCGAGGAAAGTTTGTTTCATCTTTCCCATCAAAGGGGAACATAATAATTTGAATGCCACGATGGAAGAGCGCAAGGAGAAGAAAACAAGAGGAAGCAGGGTTTCATTTTTTGACATGATCAAGTTTAAAAGGCTCAGCTTTTAACCCTGTTCATGTTTGTGGTGGACGATTCAGACGAGCCAATTATACAGTTACGCCATATTGCACGAGCGTTTTACAGCTACCTAACAAAGTCCCTTCTTCGAACTTAAAGGGAAGCTGAAACGCTTCTTGAAGAAAACGAGTTAGAGGTGAATTCTGATGTATTTTTATCCCGTGAATCTGAACATTAAGTTCGTTTTCCCCAAATGTATAACTAAACGCAAGAAAGCACGAAAAACATCAGACTAGTCGTGACGTCCTAATAGGATCTTTGTGTCGCCAAGCGCGTGCCGCTGGTGTGGGCAGTGCGTTCAATTGCAAGCATGCCAGATCGCAGATTCCCCTGCATTAACACAAGTCGCGACGTCTCTTTTTGACCTTTGGTAAAAATTGACTCCCTAAGTGTGACGTCATGGGTCCAAACAAACCGTTGCTAGGGTCGTTGTTATGGACAAATACATGTGGCTAGGTTTCGCTACGAAAACCCGACCGTTCAAAAATCAGGAGAAGGATTTAAACTTCTAAAAATCGCAGATATAGAAAGCTTGAACGTCATATATGTTTCGGCAGAAGTGAGCCGGTAATCGCTTGTGTCTGAAATATTTACGACTGCAACTTCCGGTCCTCAAGATGCCTGCAGCAGACGACGAGTGCAAGAAGTATTCCGTCTGCCACACGCCCGCCGGCCAAGCCGGCGCCGTAATTTAAATCGTGTGAATAAAGACGATATTCTCACATTGCATTTGTTTGAAATATAATGAGTTTCAGACACTTATAAGAATTCATAGTGGGGTGCGATGCAAAATATGGTTTATCGAAAGTCCGGGCGTCGATCGAGATGATCGTCTGCTAAAAGATCGCATTGCACCCGTCGGAAATTCTTGCAGTTTCTTCAGATTTCCGCAAGACCCCAAAGCGCGAAAGAACTGGATAAAAAAACATAAGGTGAGTTTATTACAGATTGTACTCGCACCGCGTGTTCGATGGAGATCTTCACCAAAAGAGCACATCCACTGAACTCGATGGATATGAAGAAATAAAAAAAAGTACAATACTGCGAAAGTGCGATAGACATGCAATTCTTTAATAACCTGACAATCTCAATAATAATAAACGACTTACATCGACGGCGCACGCTTCGTTTCTCATGCTGGCCTGCACTACGCCGGCAATGGACTTCAGGTCGTCGTTGTAACTGATATGCATGACGTGGTTGGATTTTACGGCAATTTCACCCCTCTGAACTAAGCTGGGATTTGCCGAAAAAAAAACGCACAATTGCGGAGGCTTCTACGGCAATGGCGATGCACATGTTTTTGTCGCTCGTTTAGTGACGCAATTCAATGAAGACGCCCGCTGCAACAGAGGCCAGCAAATCTATCGTGTCGTTTGCTACCAAAGCAAAGCGGAGTGTAATACTTCAGAAATGGCTTTCATCGTTGCGATACGACGCTGAGACGACAAGAACATCTTCATAATTAATTATCAAGAAGTTAGGTTGCTTACAAAAAAATTATTTACTTACTTGTAAGCAAAAATCTAGCCTCATGTGGAGTCTCCCTGCATTAGTTCATAGCAACGCCCCTAGCCACGGTTTGTTTGGACCCAGACGCCATGTTGTGACGTAGTCACTTACGGAATCGATTCGTCCGGCCACGACGCCAGGGAGCCAGCAATGCCGGCGGCCGCCGCGTACTGCGTCCGTAACTACCCCGAGGAAATCAAAGAAAAAAATTGTTTCTTTTTATTTGTGCGCTTTGCATCTTACGATGGGGGTAAGACGGAGAAAAAAAAGGCATCTTCCGTCTTTCTACCACTCCTTCCCCACCTCTCTTTCTAAATACTTTTTGTTTATATTAACTCCTTTTTGCAGGCGTTCAGATTTTAGGCGAGAGTAAAGGGAACACTGGTGAAATTTTCCGATTCCCCGTGGGGCACTGAAGAAAGCGGTCAGCGAGATTTTCACTGATTTTACGAGTCGCAATGTACTTGTAACCTTTGGTGGTTAGCATGAACATCGCCATAGACTAAGACGTCATCAGCGGGAAATGTTGAAGCGGTGAGTTCTTGCTGAAGTGGAAGACGGACAAGTTGTAGATCTGAAACGATTTACAGAAGTTCCTGACAAAGACGAAGTTTTATTGCATGCAGCACTTGCAAAAAGGTGTTTCAGCGTTCGAGCCAGAAGAGAGGAAGATCAAACCTCTTGCAGCACAAACTTCAAACGACGAATTCAACCCTTTTGGGATACCTTCAGAAACAGAAGCCTTCTTCGTCGCTGATAAGCGCGATCAAGGAGCGTGCCTTTAAGAGCGCCCTGGAATTTGTTGCGCGGGATATGAGTCTGTTTGACGGGAATGCCGGACGAGGTTTGAGGACGCTAGCACAGTGTTTCCTTGATATTGCAGCCGAGTGTGGTAAGGTTCGACACGGCGTTACTGCTGCCGCAACCGACTAAGGTGTCCCGGAATACGGCACGCATCGCCAACGAAACAAGAATGTTTGTGAAAGCAGAAATACGTTCAATAGTCGAGTTGCAAGGCGCAACGGCTATCCTTGATTAAGGATGGATAATTAGCGAAACAACTGCTACCTTGGTATACCGCTGCACTGCATGTAGCATTTCAAGTTGGTGTAGCGCGTGCTTTTCACTACAAAACTCGACAAAAAGAGCAAGAAGAAAAGTAAAAACATCCGATTTTAAGTACTTTAGGCGCTGAAGTGTTTTGACCTTCAAGGCTGTCTTAGAAACTTAGTATTTGTTACCGACAGAGTCACGAATGTTATCTCGGCACTGAGATCACTTAGGCGCCTAAATTACGCCACATTCGCAACACTTTTCTTGAGTCGACAATGCTTTCTGACGAACAAGATTATGACATTGATCTTTTAGATTTTCTCCGAGCCTGTCGATCCTTGGTTACATTCCTCAAGCGACCTGGCCTGCCGTGCCGTTAAGAGTTACCGCTCTAAGGAGACGTCGAAACTAGGTGGTCGAACAAGCTATGATTTTCTCATCTATTTTTCAACAATGGGTCCAAATTGTTGAAGTTCTGCCAGAGAAAGGCGAAACAAGCCGCGTCGAAGAAATATGGTAGGGTACTTTGCAGTGTCTCGTGAACTTTCTTTGGCCCTTCAAGGCAGCGAGTGATGCCCTAGAGGGATGATGTAGTCAAACCCTCTACTTTTTGGTTCAGTGGCGAACGCAACTTCTGAAGCACCTAGAGAGAGAAAGTAACGATTCTGAGCTTCTGCAGGCGGTCAGAGATACGTGCTTCCGGCTCCTTCAAGAAAAACTAAAACTGCCGAGACAAAAAATATATTGCGTTTTCTGTATGTTTTTAGAGCCTAGAACTTGTTCTGCCTCGACGGGCGACGAGTCTCCCAGTTGTAGAAGATAAATGTAGCCAGTGCAGGACAACCGCTAGCCTGGGGTCTTTATCTTGCACCACGCAGTAGTGGTACATGACCGCACGCCGGTACGATGCTCATCCAGATCGAAACGGGCAGGGGTGCGGATTGAACTAAGGATCTATGGGTTCTGTAGCGCGAGCTTTCGCGGCACGTGCTACGAGCTGGTGTGTGCTAAACCACTCGGCCATTGATCCCCCGGAACTGCAGAGCTTGCACAATGTTGCTATGTTTCTACAACCTAAACTAAAACGCCTGCGTCTGCTCGATGACTCAGAAAGGCGTTTCGTAAATAATGACGGCAGGAAAATAATCGCAGCAGCCAAAGACCGTCGAGTGACGAAGAAAAATCAAGTCGAAGATGTTGAGGTTGTCTCGGCTTAAGAACACCGTTCGAAGACAACAAGACTTCCGAACAACGGGGCACTCAATCTGATTTGGAGGACACCGATTTCGAAGTGGCAGACACGGCAAGTGACTAAGTAGACAAATACATCGCCTTCAAGAGAATCCAGGAGGCTTAATTTGATCTGCTGAAGTGAAGAAACTTGAGCCGACACGAATTTCCTTACCTCACTCTGGCGGCGCAGTTCGTGCATATCATTCCAGCGACAAGTGCACCAGCCGAAAGAAACCTCACATTGGCGGCTCTTTTAATTTAAGAGAGGCGAAGAAGCCTGAGTCCGTGTATCGTTGACGATTTTCTGTTCCTACAGATCAACCTTGTCAAGTGAAACATGGCGTGTGTTGCGTTGTGGTGAGTGATCGCCTTTACTCTCTTACTTTTTAACTATTTGACCGAACTAAAATGTCATAATGTAGCATGCCCTTATGTTAAGTTTTATGTTTGGAAAGTACGAGTCTGATTACGGTAAGTGTTCTAAAGCAAAATAATGTACACATCTACACAGGCACACACACACACACACATATATATATATATATATATATATATATATATATAGATACTGGGTGTCTTTTTTTAAGCTTAACAGATTTGTTTAAAAAAAGCCGTGAAAGTTACACTTATGCCGCTTGTGGAGGTGAGTTATACGCCAGGGGGAAAGATTATAGGGGGCTAATCGTAACAACCAGTCGGCTAATTACTTAAATTTCGTTACTTAACTTTTTAATTAATAAAAATAGACATATGGTTCCAATTAGACATTTGCTCAGGGTCGTCGAAAACCCCTAAATCAGTCATTTTCAGAAAGACTTTGAGCGCGTGAGAAGCGTAGTAGTGCACTAAAGTTAGCACTCGTGGAGCAGGTACAAAGCTAGAGGTTGCGATAAGGCGCCCGTGCGATTTTTCCGTCTCTTATCTAGCCCCAGCCTTGTACCTGCTCCACGAGTGGTAACTTTAGTGCACTACTACGCTTCTCACGCGCTCAAAGTCTTTCTGAAAAAGACTGATTTAGGGGTTTTCGATGACGCTGAGCAAGTCTCTATTTGGAACCATATGTCTATTTTCATTAATTAAAAAGTTAATTAACGAATTTTAATTAATTATCTGACTGATCATTACGATTAGCCACCTATAATCTGTCCCCCTGGCCGTATAACTCACGTCCACAAGCTGCATAACTGTAACTTTCACGGCTTTTTTTAAACAAATCAGTTAAGCTTAAAAAAAAAAAAAACACCCTGTATATAGTAGGCAGAGTTCCTGATGGGCAAACGTTTGCCCATCAGGAACTCTCCCTACGCTTCTAAGGAAACCCCAACCGTCATCCCACCGTTTTTGAAAGTTGTACTCGACCGTAGCATTGTATTAATACCACCCGCGTTCTTCTGTAAAAGTTCTTCTAGACGAAGGCCGGACTCCGGCCGAAACGTCGAAGATTAAACCGTCCGTTGTTGCTGTTTTCGCCAAGGTTTTTTTTTTTTTTTCTTTTCAGTTATACCCACGCCTTCGGCCCCACGCCACCATGCCCGTTATATCTATACAGGGTGTTTCAGGAGAGGTGAAGAAATTCGATATTACGAAAACAAGGCGTCGCAACAAAAAAAAGGGGCTTGTGTCGTTTTGGTCGTTGGCCAGGGGCCAATTTAGGAAAATTATTGAAGTCGCAATATTGCCACGCGCAGGGCCGAGAAAGCAACGCTCGTTGTCGGACCTCTAGAAAGTTCTTGTGTATTCTTGTTCCGGACGCAACTTCTTTCATTTATTCCTGTTTTTGTTATTCTAGAAAGTGCGTGTTCATTCTCGCCCCGAGCGCGCGACGCTCGAGCCGCTTTCGCCGAATGTTCGAGATAGTGACGCACTCTAGATAAGAGGTCGCTCGCGACCTTGTCGAGTCAGTCTCGCCTTAGCGTTCGATCCTGCTGTTTCGCCGCCATCGACGCCTGTGACGCTATCTTTTTTTCTGTTCAGTTTTTGGGCACAAGTTCGCCTCATTAAACGTTTAGTTATTTTAGTTATTCTTCGCCTTATCATTTGTCATTCGTGACATTTTGGTGGAGGTGCGGGGTATGAAACCCGTGGAGCGTACCCCTACAAGAACTCGATCTGCAAGCCCCATTCCCCGACGACCTTCCGTTGAAGACTCGGAGCATCGTGCCAGCCGCCGACTTCAGGGGCAAGCTCCTGAACTCGGACCACTCCCGGCGAGAACAAGGCAAACGATAACGACGATGGCTTCATCGACGACGCAAACCACAGCAGCACCCTGCCCGTCATTCCACGAAGTCCAACTCCCTTCCACGGCGAGGTCTCCGAGGACGTGGAAGACTAGATCCAGGACTACCAACGTGTCGCCCGACATAACGGATGGACCACGGAACAGTGCCTCCAGAACCTCTACTTTTCGCTGGAGGGCACAGCGACGGTCTGGTATGAGAACCACGAGGCTTCCCTTACATCGTGGGATACCTGCGTTGCTGAACTTAACCGAACATTCGCAAGCCAGCATCGACGACAGCGGGCGGAGGACCTTCTGCACACAAGGACCCAAGGCCACAACGAAAGCGTCACCAGCTTCGTGGAGGACGTGCTACGCCTCAGTGCCCGCGCCGACCCTATGGCCAGCGAGGAAAAAAAGCTGCGCGTCCTGATGAGGGGCGTGAAGAGTGAAATCTTCGGCGGCCTTCTTCGTCATCCCCCGACGACAGTAGCTGAATTCGTCGCTGAAGCCCCGAACATGGAGCGGGCTTTGCAAGCACGATCGAGCCACTACAATAGACTCGCCGGATTCCAGTGCTGCTTTGGCGATTGCATCGTCGTCACTTGACCTGGGCAGCCTTTGTGTCGACAACCTTCGCCAGATAATCCGCGACGTCGTTCGAGAGGAGATCAGGAAGGTTCTGTCCACTGCCGATCGCCCTGCCTCGCTTTCTTTGACGGAAGTTGTGCGAGAGGAGGTGCAGCGAGCCTTCCAGCACGAGCTCCCGTCCACCTGCCGCCACCCGAACAACCGACGGTGAGCTACGCCGCCATGGCCCGACGGCCGCCACCTCCTCCCCGTCAACCGTAACCCCGACGTCTCGATGATCGACCTCAGAACGTCCGGCGAGAACAACCGGCGCCCAGGAAGACTGATGTGTCGCGGACGGCCGATCGACGCCCCCTGTGCTACCACTGTGGTGAAACGGACCACATCTACCGACGATGTCCCTACCACCAGCTGGGCCTGCGAGGGTTTGCGCCCAACGACCCTCGACCACGTCTTGGAGAGCGACCTCGGGACATCGAGGACTACCTCCGCCGCTCTTCATCTCCTGAGTCGTCTCCCCGCCGAGTATTCCGTTCACCATCTCCCCGACGCTCGCCCTCGCCCTTCCGCCGGTCTCTTCGAGACAGCCTGTCACCCATCGCGTCCCGTCGGGAAAACTAGGCGCGGCAATGCCGGGAGGTGGTGTTGCCGAAGACGAATGATGCCAAGATCCTTCAAGATCGTCGGAGCGCTCCCACTCTAACGCCGCAACGCCCCGAAACGACGTTTCTGTAACAGTGTCGAACAACCTCAACGTTATCATCGACGGCCACGACGCGACGGCACTCGTCGACACCGGAGCAGACTACTCCGTTTTGAGTGGGAGACTCTCACGTCGCTTTCGGAAGGTTACGACGTCGTAGGACGGGCCACAGATATGAACCGCCGGCGGGCATCTCATCACGCCTGTCGGCAGGTGCACTGCTCGCGTTGAGATCCACGGTGAAACCTGCCCTGTCAAGTTCGTCATTCTGCAAGACTGTTCGAGGGACGTCATTCTCGGAATGGACTTCTTGTGTGAATACGGCGCCATCATCGACCTTGCTGAGAACAAGCTGACGCTTCGGAAACCTGTTCCATCGGCGGAAGATTCCAGAGCGACGTTAGCTGCGGTGCGAGTCCTTACCAACCACGTAAACCTGCCGCCGCTGTCGAGTGTATTTGTGCCCGTCGGGACCGAAGAATCCACCTGCGGGGTAGCACTGCTGGAAGGAAGCGTACAACTTCTCCTCGGACGAGGGATTGGCATTGCAAGGGGCGTAACCGAGCTCCAGGACGGCCGTACCGTAGCCCTTGTCACCAACTTCCGGCAAGAGTCACAGCACCTTACAAAGGGTACAGCTGTCGGCTACGTCGAGGAAATTCAGGACTCGGCCGCGATCACCGTGATCTCAGAAGACGCCTCTCCGACGCAGCACAAGGGAACCACGCCGTCAGAGCTTGACATCGACCCATCCCTCCCAGCCCCACAACGACGAAAGCTGACTGATGTTCTCGCTGAGTTCAGTGAGTGCTTCGCCACATCGTCAAGGCTGCACCAAACAGCGGTCGCGAAGCATCGAATTGTTACTGACGATGACGTGCCCCCTATTTATCAGTCGCCGTACCGAGTTTCGGTGAAGGAGAGGGAAACCATTCAGAAACAAGTTCAAGAAATGCTTGACGACGATATTATCCAGCCTTCAAGCAGTCGGTGGGCCTCTCCAGTCGTGCTGGTGAAGAAGAAGGACGGAACTCTTAGGTTCTGCGTGGACTACAGGCGGCTGAACGCTGTTACAAACAAAGATGTCTATCCGCTTCCCCGCATAGATGACACCCTCGACCGTTTACGCCACACCCGATACTTTTCGTCGATGGACTTGAAGAGTGGCTACTGGCAGATTGAGGTGGATGAACGTGACCGCGAGAAGACTGCCTTTGTCACGCCCGATGAACTCTTTGAGTTCAAGGTAATGCCCTTCGGACTCTGTACGGCGCCGCCGACTTTCCAGCGGGTCATGGATACCGTTCTAACGGGACTGAAGTGGCAGAGCTGCCTCGTTTACCTGGATGACGTTGTCGTTTTTTCGCGCGACTTCGACGAGCACTTGAAACGGCTTAGGGCCGTGCTCCAAGCCATCAAGACCGCAGGGCTCACACTCAAGCCAACGAAGTGCCGCTTCGCCTACGGCGAACTTAAGTTCCTTGGCCATGTCGTCAGTAGCGACGGAGTACGCCCTGACCCCGCGAAGACATCCGCCGTAGCCGAATTTCGTCGACCATCGGACAAGAAGGCCATCCGCAGATTCCTGGGACTGTGCGCGTACTACAGGCGCTTCGTCCAGGATTTCGCGAAAATTTCGGCGCCCCTTACACATCTTACGAAAGACGCCGTGAAGTTTCACTGGGCGGAAGAACAAGAACGGGCGTTCGACGAACTCAAACGAAGACTTCAGACACCTCCGATCCTCGGACATTTCGACCAGCACGCTGAAACCGAAATTCACACGGACGCAAGTAACTCCGGACTAGGCGCGGTATTGGTACAGCTACAGGAAGGCACGGAGCGAGTCATCGCCTACGCAAGTCGCGCACTGTCAAAGTCGGAGCAAAATTACTCCACGACGGAAAAAGAATGTCTCGCGGTTTTCTGGGCGATCACAAAGTTTCGTCCGTACATATACGGGAACCCGTTCCGGGTGGTCACGGACCACCACTCACTCTGTTGGCTTGCACACCTCAAAGACCCTTCAGGACGCCTGGCTCGATGGAGCCTACGACTGCAAGAATTCGACATGACCGTGGTCTACAAGTCAGGACGGAAACATAGTGACGCCGACTGCCTGTCCAGAGCCCCCGTCGAAACGCCAGGCTGTACCGACGTGGATGACGATGAGTGTTTCCTAGGTGCCGTGGCCACTGACGACATGGCAAGACTTCAACGAGACGATCCGGAGCTCCGCGCCCTGATTGAGCACCTAGAAGGACGAGGAAGTACCGTTCCTCGTGTCTTTTCACGAACCCTGCCGACCTTCGCTATTCGAAGAGGTGTACTTTATAAGAAAAATTTCGGAGCCAGTAATTCGCCGTGGCTTCTGGTAGTCTCTACCAGCCTTCGAGGAGAGATTTATCAAGCCTGCCACTACGACCCGACTTCAGGACACCTCGGTTACAGCCGGACACTAGCCCGAATACGTGAAAAATACTACTGGCCCAAGCTTCCGAAGACCGTCCATCTCTACACGCGATTGTGCCATGAGTGCCAGCGACGCAAGAAACCGCCGTCAAAGCCAGCAGGTCACCTTCAGACGATTACCCCTCCAACCAAACCGTTCCAGCAAATTGGAATAGATTTGCTGGGTCCTTTTCTACCGTCGACGTTTGGAAACCGCTGGATAATTGTCGCCACAGATTACCTTACACGTTACGCCGAGACGAAAGCCCTTCCGTCGGGGACTGCTGTCTAAGTCGCCAAGTTCTTCATCGAGTCCATCGTCCTCCGGCATGGCGCCCCCGAAGTCCTGATCACAGACCGAGGGTCATCGTTCATGGCGCCGTTGACCCAGGAGATCCTTCGTCTAAGCCAGACGGACCACCGTCGGACAACTGCATACCATCCGCAGACGAACGGGTTGACGGAGCGGCTCAACAAGACCATCGCCGACATGACCTCCATGTACGTCGACGTGGAGCACAAGACATGGGACGAGGTGTTGCCGTACGTCACATTTGCCTACAATACGGCCGTACAAGAGACCACAGGAGTGACGCCCTTCCAGCTGGTGTATGGCCGGAAGGTGACGACTATGCTAGACTCTATGTTGCCGCACGAACCAGTCGACGACGGAAGCGATGACGCCCAGGTGGTTGCTCAACGGACAGAAGAGGTCCGCCAGCTGGCCAGATTACGAATTCAAGAGCAGCAACATGTCGACGCCAGCCGATACAATCTTCGCCGGCGTGACGTCCACTTTCATCCCGGGGACAGAGTATGGGTCTGGACACCAGTTCGGCGACGTGGGCTCAGCGAGAAGCTTCTCAAGCGCTACTTTGGACCCTACAAGGTTCTTCGCCGTCTCGGGGACTTAAACTACGAGGTGCTTTCTGACGGAACAAGACCCTCAAGACGACGCCAACCACGACCCGAAGAAGTCCACGTCGTGCGCCTCAAGCCGTATTACGAACGATAGAACTTTGAACTCTCTTCAAACTGTGAACTGTGAACTGCGGCTCGCGATTCTGCTATCCTTTTGTTGTGGCTCTGTGTTTTGTGATGTGGCTCTGTGTTTTGTGTTGCATCGGGACGATGCACTTTTAAAGGGGGGGGATAATGCCACGCGCAGGGCCGAGAAAGCAACGCTCGGTGACGGACCTCTAGAAAGTTCTTGTTTATTCTTGTTCCGGACGCAACTTCTTTCATTTATTCCTGTTTTTGTTGTTCTAGAAAGTGCGTGTTCATTCTCGCCCCGAGCGCGCGACGCTCGAGCCGCTTTCGCCGAACATTCGAGATAGTGACGCACTCTAGATAAGAGGCCGCCCGCGACCTTGTCGAGTCAGTCTCGCCTTAGCGTTCGATCCTGCTGTTTCGCCGCCATCGACGCCTGCGACGCTATCTTTTTTTTTGTTCTGTTTTTGGGCACAAGTTCGCCTCATTAAACGTTTAGTTTCTTTAGTTATTCTTCGCCTTATCATTTGTCATTCGTGACAATATTTAGGTTGTTAAGTATTTTTGCGTAATTAACTTCTTTAATATTGTGTTTAAGGGCATTGTTTTAATAGGAAACTTGCTCAGCATCATCGAAAAACACTAAATCAACAAATTGCGGAACAATAGAAGGCACGCGAAGCGTTTTACGGCGTTCTGAAAGACCGCACAAATTCGACGGGTTTTTTAGTTTCGGTTTGCTATCGGAGCGCATCTCGGCCCCTGCGGCACTGCGCCCCGTGGAGAGATAGTGCAACCAGCCTCTGCTGCGGCGTGCGATGAGAGCGCAGCAGATATTGGTTGCACTCTTTCTCCACGGGGCGCGGTGCCGCCGGGGCCGAGATGCACTCCGATAGCAAAGCGAAACTTAAAAACCCGTCGAATTTGTGTGTTTTTTTGGAAAGCCGTAAAATGCTTCGCGTGCCTTCTATCAATGTGCAATTTGTTGATTTAGTGATTTGTGATGATGCTGAGCGATTTTCTACTTGAAACCATGCTTTTAAACACAATATTGAAAAAGCTAATTAAGCGAAAATAATTAACAACTTAATTATCTTAAACTTTTATAAATTTCCTAATTAGGCCCCTGGCCCAGGACCAAAACGACACAAACCTTTTTTTGTTGCGACGCGTAGTTTTCTAAATATCGAATTGGTCCGCCTTTCGTGAAACATCCTATATATATATATATATATATATATATATATATATACTTTTTGTGCTCGTCTTCTGGGCAGAGTGTCGCAGACTCCTAGGACATTCACGCAACTGCGATCATTTCCCCAGAGATGCTCAGTGTCTTGGAAAGACTGATCGATTTTTATATAAACATGATGAAACCGATAATAATATAATGACATCCACGGCGTATTGGAACCCGAAGATATCTTTGTACAAAGATAAGCGAACAGCTTAAAAATTGCTATTTGTCTTTTCTTTTTTTATAGAGGCTTGATTTTACGATATACAATGAATGCCTTGATTATGAGTCGGATGCGGCTCCATATTTTGCGGCTACGTTTTGGGTGCCGATACAAAGTCTGTGGATTCCGATTCAATCCAGGTAATCAAACTGTTATCCGCGCGAAGCTCTAAAAATGGCTACCCGAACGTTCTTAGCAAGCATGTTGTTATTAGCGCGAGATGTCGAAACGTATTACGATGACGACTGATATTTTGATTCTGAAGCGGCTAAATTATGCCCAGTTATTCGTGAATTCTGAATAAAGAGAGCACGGACCATAATTAGCACGAACGCTGAGAAGGCAAAAAAACACTATTTTTTCACCGGCAAGCTCACGCTGTTTTCCCCCACTAGGCGCCCCGCGTGCCCAGAAACAAGACTCGCACGAAGACTGTACGCGTGCGCACAACACCGACAAGAGCGCCACCGATAGGCGTGACGTCATAGCCAAGCGTCCGTGGTATGTGTCCTGGAAAAAAACAAAAAGAAAAAAAAAACACGAAGCAAAGTCAGATACTTTATTCAAAGCTTTTATTCCCAGTACTTCTTCGTTCCCTCGTTGTCATGGAACGGAAAAGTACGCCTGATTCAGTGTTTACCAAGTTCGGTTATACAAATTCTCTCGCATTCAGCCTGGGAATCGTGAACATTTTTTGTATTACACATGTCGTTGTTCCACTCTTGAAAGCATCCTTTTCCGTCAAAGTGCCAGTAGTGGGTTTTAGCTTCGTGGCAGTACATCTGTGTCCTCAATTGCGAGCAACGGGCATCTTTATCCCCTGGAACATAAACGTATCCGAAACGTAAGTTCGCCAGCTGTACTTGCGGAGGGGAAGCGGTGGCTTGAGAACGACGGACTCCCATTGTCGCTCCGATTGGATGAAAGGAGGGTAGAGCAGACCTCGAGGCAGCTATGGCATCGAAGTCTACCCACTATCTTTTAAATCGAAGCCAATTGGAGCTCGGAGTTCTGACGTCACCGTTGAGGTGAAGTCAGAACGCCGATGTCCGATTGCAACCATCTGCTTAAAAAAAGCCAGACGGTGCATGCACTTTTTGGCCCCGATTGGTTGGCTCCAACGGGTCGTATAGACCTTTGCATGGCTTATCGCTCAGGTAAAAAATGCTGAGTCACGGAGGTGTGGACGCAGGCGCAGGGTCTGGTAAACTGCAATGCAGAGCAACAGCGCAAACTCAGAAGGCTTTCCACAGCCAAGCAGACAAAGATGGCAGTGCTCAGAAGGCGACTTTGGCAAAGGTATATACAGCCTTTCTCCGATTGGACTTGGCGAGAAACAGAGTATGTACAGTTTCAGCTCCAACAAAGAGTTTGAGAATAAGGGACCCCATCGCTTTGGGTCGCCTGAGCAACTTGGAACATAGGACTGAACATGCGCCAAAGTTCTACGCATGCTTGTCGGCAATGCTTCAGGCTGCTCGGACGACCTGAAGTCTTGTTCTTGTTGCTCTTGTTGTTGCTGTTTTTCTAACTCTCAAATAATCAGTTTTGCCGCTAAGCCATAAATACTTGAAGCGGGAGAAAACAACGCAAAAAAGACGCGGGACAATAACTCAAAATACACAAACACTGCCCTAATTTGCGATTTCGTTTTTTTTTTCTTCATCGAGACATAACGGCTTTAAAGAAGAAAAAAATAGGGTCCCGAGTCGGCGCTGTGCTTGTGTCCTTTGTGTTCTTTCTATGCGTATTTTTTTGCGCTTTATTATTTTTTTGCCAATATGCACGAACCAACCCAACTCCAAACTCGATCACACTCGACGCTGTGCCTTCCGGCGTAAACTATAGTCAATATATTTATATTCCAATGGAGTTTCATTAACAAAAAATATTCTCAGATGTGTGATCTAAAAAGGAAAGACTTATTAGAATTCGAAGTTCTGAAGTGAATGGTACCATAGAAAAGGCACTCACCGAATGGGTCACCGGAATCTGATTTGCCAGAGTCCACGAGGAGCGCCAAAAGAAGTAGAGCGAAGCAAAAGAACGTCTTCATGGTTTGCTTCTCACGGGAGGAACTACGGATTGTGCAAAATATTCAAGATTTATAGATAAATCATGAACATCCCATGGCTATTAGCAACTACTTATATGGCTGTACACGAACTAAAGTATTCCTCGAATCCGCGCGGTATAGACGCGATTTCCACGATATATATTTCATTAACACGATCACTATTCAGAAATTTGTTGTTTTTACTGCCTCACATTTATAATTATGATAAAACTATCAAAGGTTTCTCACCGCGCAAACAAAGTTGTTATCGTCGAGCCCGCTCAAAAAGAAGACTCGTATATAACGACTAAAAAATCTGAATGTTAAAATTTAATTGCCGCAATATTGCTCTCACGCGTTAAGGTAATAAATCATGTACATTGAGCTGGATTCTCTCATTATTACACTCCGTTTCACATTAACCGATGCCAACCCTAAAACCTAATGGATACATTCGAGCATTGTCATATAGAGCTCGCCGTCTTTTTGTGCGTTTCTGCGTTATTTTTTTTTCGGTTCGTGATTTGTCGAGCCGTTGTTTGCAAACGTACAAAAATGATGAACGCCTTCACGATGCACTTCTCACGCAGCTTCATTGAATTCACGGTATCCAGTTGGCTGCGGTATGAATAGCAGTCACATCACGTGAATCGGTTTTAATGTAGACCTACTTATATGGGTTAGTCACGCAAAAAAAAAAAAAAGGGAGCAGCGGCGCGTTTTCCTTTCTTCTATTGACGCGCTCCTTTCTTCTATTGAAGCGCCCCCATGCGGACACGGGAAGATGGGAGGAACAAGATTGTTTTTTTTTTTTTCTTCTCCACGCAGAGTGCAGAAATGTTCCGCCCTCCCGCCTCATTTTTTTTTTTTCGGTTTCGATTTTTCGCGCATGTCGCGCGCTTTGTTTAATAAATGTAACTGAGTTGATTGAGCTCCAGCGAAAGCAAAAACTGCCTCTAACTTCCTCTCCCCCTCCAAACGTGCAGAACATTTTGGTTGCATTGAGGTATTCTACCACGTATTTTATTATACGAGCAAACGAAGCCGTTAGAAACTGCGAAGTTCCGGAGCCGTGCCAGCAGCGCTGGCAGCGCTACGTACACTGCGCTAAGATGGCCGCCTCCGGATTGCGGGACGACGTATCAACGTTGACGACGTTATGGAAACCGCAAAAACTGCGTCCAAGAAGGGCAGATTTTGCTGCCGGGTGACTGGGTACCTTCTGTGCCGAGTTCCGTTGTTTTTCAATGCCGAGTGTCAACCGGCAATCAACGTGGTTCTGTATTTCTGCGTGTCAGGAACTTAGCAGCAATGTCGCGACGGCAGTTTTTGCGTTGTGAACAGAAAACTGAAATTATCGCTGATGTGACAGAGTGTTCGCGTATCAGTCGTGTAACAATAAGATGCGATTACGTAGACCGTCAGGCATTCAGGCCGCTGGTCGGGCCGTCATCGGAAGGGGTGTGGTATCATAGGTTGACATTCCGCATTACATTTACAAGTCTTGAGACCACTTGATGAGTTACCTACCAACCCATCGACATCCGGATAGTCATGTTGAACCTCTGGTCTTTACCGTAGCTCCTATCGTACTGTAGCCATTGCCGTCTGCGATGTCCTGTTGTCTCCAACCCGAGAGCTATTGCGCTCTGGGAAGACGACTGAAGAGTATCGAAATATGACGGAAAGTAGTGTACTTTAGGGGTGTGCGAATAGTGATTTTTGAAACCGAATCGAATACGAATCGAATAATTGTGGCACCGAATCGAATACGAATACGAATCGAATCATTTTCGTATAGTTTCCGAATAGTAAGTAGACAGCGACTAAAGAAGAGCAAAGAGATTATAAATGTACTTTTTATTGTTCCCAAATGTTTCTTAAAAATATTTAAACAACGCTACTAGTAACTAGACGACAATGACTAGAGTTCAACGATATAAAATTAAATAGAGTCAAAAGCTACTAAAATATTAGAATGCTAAACATAATATCACGGTTCACGCGGATGTTGAAAAGAAAATCAGAGTTCGCTTGAGCCTGGTACAGCCTGAAGCAATGTACTTAGTATGAACTCTATATTTGCTTTTTATTTCTTGCTGTAGCAGATGTCCTTGAATTTAGGATCAAGGAAGGTGGCAAGGGCGTGATGTGCCTGTTTACTTACGTTCAGGAACCTTGTTTTCACTGATCTGAGAAGATTGTGGGAAAACGTATTGTCTTGTTTCACTTGCGCCCTCAAAAAGCAACATCTTCACACACTGAACAAGTGGAACAACCGTGGAAAGTTTTGGGAAAGACTCGACACAAGCAGCTGTTGTGGCGTCTTCAATTGGTTGCATGGGAGCAGGCCGAAAAACGTCCATACTTTACTGCGCTTTCTCTTCGAACAACTTACCGCTTCTGCCACTTCTACTTCGCTCATACAGAGCGGCGGTACCGTTGCAACCAGTTCTGACAAATGTTTCCACGACACGCTTTCCGAAAGCATGCACGAGCATTCTCGTGCAAAAGTGGTCCCAAAAGGGTGAACCGCATGTAAGCGATTTAGCGATAGACCAGACGAGCGACAGCGACGAGAGTCAGCAGCGAGAGACGGAGGTTTCTCACTGTCGCTCGTCGTGTCGCTCGGTGTTTGGACTTCTAGAAAACGTCATCATTGCCTTGGTCGCTTGCTCACGCCACTTTTATGCGGCTTGCCTCATCGTGCGACTTACCGAGCAACAGCGAAGCGGGTTGACGTCGCCTGTCTCGTCTCTTGCCGAATCGCTTTCATGCGGGTTATACTTAACACAGTGGTCCCTAATGGAGGCCACAGCAACGTGCGTATAGAGAGAAACTGCATGCTGCCGATGATGGTAATCACTGTCTAGGAAAAGATAGAGTTCCTGTATAGGCTCCCTACGGGAGCCAGAGTTGCGCGTTCATCTCCATAGCGCCGTCTTTCCTGCACGGCATGTTGATCCCGTTCGTCACGTGACTGAATTCGGCGAATAGCGGCGCGCTCAAAAGCAGGGGAACGTACGCCGAGGCGCGTGCAACGTCTACTTTCCTGAACGGCACTTGATCCGGCTCCTCACGTGATCGGATCTCGGCGAATAGCGGCGCGGCGGCACGTGGAACAGACGCGCAACTCTGGCTCCCGTAGGGAGCCTATACAGGAACTCTACACATATAGCGAAAACGTACACCCCTGGACGTGTAAACCGTTGTCCCAGGGCGGACTCCCCAAATGGTGTTCGTTTTACACGCGTGGCTCGGTGTATTTCGTTTGCACCCGAGGTCTCGTGTAAAACGAACATCTTTGAACGTGTACTTCGTTTCGCGATCACACGTCTAGGGGTGTTTTTTACAATGGCGGCCGTTTGACGTGAGACGGGATCTACGAGCGAGGCCCAGCGCTTTACACGGCTTTTCACCGCAGCGAAGGCGTAGTTTGCACGTGTTCAGTCGTAATCGTCGATACGCGCTAAACCACCGCAGGCATTCACCCCCAAGCGCCGGCGCCGTATCCATTACGGCGATTACGCGACAGCGGAAGCGGCCATCGACTGCATCCAGCAGCGTGTTTCCCCATCGAGCAGGTCCCGTTCGCGTGGCGGTTCAGCCGATCGCCGAGGCCTCATGCCAGTTGCATTTTCACCGACACCGGGTAATTTCCACAGGAGGAATGGTCTTGCGACCACAGACGTGAACTTTATTGCAAAAGCCCGTTTGCCGTGAGCAACGACGGATCGCTCCGACACCGATCCGACCCGACCCGACCCGCGTTTTTGACGTCCTGCTCACCTCTTTACCGCGAGCAAAGTTGTACGCGATGTTTCGATGTATCCACTCATTTCTCGAGTGTACGCAAATTTTCCGGCTTTCCGGGTAAGTATCGGCTACAGAAACAGCCAGCGCCAGCGAACGACGACGAACTGAACGCCAGCGCCATTTAAACACGCGTTTACTTTTGTACTGGATTGTAGCTATAGTGATGTGGTTCCTTACGCTAAATAAACTACGAACGAACAAAGCGAAAATAAAATTGGGCGGCTGCTTGCGCCACCTAGTGAGTATGCGGAAAACTACAAAAATGAAAGGGATTTTGGCATTTCTGGAAATGCCATGCTCGACCGGATGGCGGCATACCAACACATACAGCACAGCACATACCACAAGATCAATATACAAGCACACAAGTGCACAACCAACGAACAGACGCACTAACGACCCGACACTCCTGCTCCATTCTATCAGTGACCCGCTCTATATATATATGGCGGACTTTTTGTTTCAGAAGAAGGTCCGGTGACCCCCACCGTATTTTACATAAACGTAACGGTACTACACAATTATTACTTATATAATACAGTGAAATAAATATAATTTGGGAAGATATACATTTCTCTTAGTCTAGATCAGGGGTGGCCAAGCTGCGGCTTGCGAGCCGCATGCGGCTCTTCGTGTGTTAAAGTGCGGCTCGCGGTTCCCTTCCCTACCTACCCCCCCCCCTCCCCCCAAACTCCCCCACCTCCCTCCCGGTCACATGAGCACTTCCCAAAAAAGAGAAATGAAACGCGTTTGAAATCGAGAGACAGGTTACGGTTTGATACTACAGGTCTTACTTGAGCCAGTTGGTACATACTTGAATAGGGTCAGCTGAACAATTACAAATTAGAAAAAACCATGAGAGGGAAAGAGATACACACCGCTGACTATCAACTTGCTTCCTTTATTACTTCGTCTTCCTTTTCCCTTTTCACTAGAGCTAGTGGTAAAAGCCATCCCCCATGTCCGCGCGCTGCACCCATTAGGGTGTTATGCCGCTCGTGCCGCGTCCCAAGTATTGCCTTTCTTTCGCGTGGATTGTGATAGACGGGGTGCTCACACACATTTGACCACCGTCTTCGATGGCCAGGGCTTCGATTACTTCCCGTGCATATGCGTTCCGGTGCCGCCCCATAATGGTGATGTTGTTAAAATTAGGAGTGCACTTGCAGGACCTGCAATGTGCAGAAAGATGTCCGGCCGATGTTCCTTTAACAGAAGCCGCGTGCTCCCTAGCTCGATCGTTCACACACCGCCCCGTTTGTCCTATGTAGCACCTGCCACAGGAAAGTGGTTTGTTGTACACAACGCCACTTTGGCACGGAGTGTACAGCGTCCTGTGAGCAGTTGTGCATTGCTTCTTGTCGTCATTTGTTTTTAGATTAGTTCTGCGGCACATGGAGTAGGCCTTGTTCGGTGCCGAGCACACAACCCTAATATCATGCCTCCCGGCAATCTTTTTTAGGTTGTGTGTGAGTCCATGTATGTAGGGTATGACCGCAACGTTTCTTTGACTTGTAGCTTGCGATGAAGCCTCATTCCTTGCATGTTGGCGTTTCAACTTCTGGCAAATGGTTTCAGAGACGGCCACCAGGAGAGACTCTGGATAGCCAGACTCACGTAGACGCTTAATCTGGTTTTCAAAACTTGGTTCAAGTTGATGGTGACATGATTTCGTTAAGGTGGAAATAAGAGCCGTTGTGGCAACACTCCTTTTAATGATTTTCGAATGCCCCGAGTTGTATGGGAGAAAACCGTGGCACGAGCGCGGCTCATATCTCCAGCACGCATGGCCTTCTTTGAATTGAAGCACCAGGTCAAGGAACCTGATGCACTTTTCAACGGGTAATTCATACGTAAAATCTAATTCGGGGCAACATTCTTGAAAGCAGTGTATGACCTTTGCTTTGCACCCATCCTTTTCTTCATTCACTTCAGTGTTGCACAGAATAAAAAATCATCCACATATCGGAAGATGGCCTTGATCCAGCTATCCTTTAGTTTGCTTTCGATGTTCCTTCCACACGCTGCCAAATATACATCGCAGAGGTGAGGAGCTACCCGGGATCCAATACATACTCCACTTCTCTGTACATATGCCTGGCCTTCATGTGACACTACCGTAGCTGTCAGGTAACACCCTAACAGTTCCAGAAAGGAATCAACGTTCACTCCGGCCGCATTTTGAAAAGGTGACACTCCTTGCTTCTCAATGCTGTCCCGTAGAATTGGCATGATGCTCGCGTGTGGAATTAAATAGTACATGTCTTTTACGTCAATAGAAAAGCCAGAGGCAACATCTTTGCCATTTTCCTGTAGAAAGGAAATGAGTTGTTGTGAGTTCTGAATTTTGTAGGGGTCCTTGAACTGGAGTTGGGATAAATGCTTGGCTAAATAGGTTGAAGTGTGCGCCTGCCAGGTTCCCCTTTCTGAAATTATGGCACGAAAAGGAATATCATTCGTATGTGTCTTGGCCGAGAAAAACACCTCAAGATGACCTTCTTTCGTTGTTTTAACTTTGTTGGCCAGGCTGCTAAGCTCATTCCTCACGAGAGTCCGCATGACGGTCCGTTTTGATTCTTTGCTGCTCCGGTCCTCAACTAGGATGAAGTTTTTCTCCATAGCAGGTAAAGCTTTCTCACCATATGACCCCGAATCCAGGACGACTAAGCCACCTTCTTTATCCGACACACACAGCCTAAGATCTTTGCTTTTTAGCTCCTGTATCGTGGCACCAAAGCTTATGCCAGGGGAGGTTGGGGTTCTCTGAAGTCTCTGGTTTTCTAGGCAGTCGATTCCTTCACTGATGATATGTGATGTTTTTTCATCGTGAGTTTTGGAAGCGATAGTCCTGACTAGGACCACTTTGTCGATGGGTTCCAGCCGTGGTTGTAGATCAAACTTCGGGCCTTGCTCAAGAACTTGCTTAGCCTTGGCAGAAAGATCCACATCCCCGATCATCTGAAGTGGCTGTCTCCGGGGAATTTGATTGGCCTCCCTTGCCAGATGGAGCTTCAAAGAAGGGAGAAACCGGCTCTTCCAGATGGTCTCCGTTGAGTGTCTTGTCACCGACATGTGATACCTGAAGACGTAGTAGTCTGAGCATTGGACACGTAGAAAGTCAGTTAACATCCGCTGCTGACGCCATGTTTCTGAGCGAAGAATCTTGGCCACTCGCATGGCGTGCGCCTGGGATGGTTGTATCATCCCGAAGAACTGCCGAATTTCATCCAGAATGATCTTCTTTTTAATGCTCCGCGCAAGCAACCGGCCTCGGCACGTAGTAGTGGCGATAATGTGGGTGAGCGCTTGTGGGTGAGATATTGTAAACATACATAAGGCGTGCTCATATAACTAGAAATAAACTGTACTACAGGTCTTACTTGAGCCAGTTGGTACATACTTGAATAGGGTCAGCTGAACAATTACAAATTAGAAAAAAACGTGAGAGGGAAAGACATACACACCGCTGACTATCAACTTGCTTCCTTTATTACTTCGTCTTCCTTTTCCCTTTTCACTAGAGCTAGTGGTAAAAGCCATCCCCCATGTCCGCGCGCTGCACCCATTAGGGTGTTATGCCGCTCGTGCCGCGTCCCAAGTATTGCCTTTCTTTCGCGTGGATTGTGATAGACGGGGTGCTCACACACATTTGACCACCGTCTTCGATGGCCAGGGCTTCGATTACTTCCCGTGCATATGCGTTCCGGTGCCGCCCCATAATGGTGATGTTGTTAAAATTAGGAGTGCACTTGCAGGACCTGCAATGTGCAGAAAGATGTCCGGCCGATGTTCCTTTAACAGAAGCCGCGTGCTCCCTAGCTCGATCGTTCACACACCGCCCCGTTTGTCCTATGTAGCACCTGCCACAGGAAAGTGGTATGTTGTACACAACGCCACTTTGGCACGGAGTGTACTGCGTCCTGTGAGCAGTTGTGCATTGCTTCTTGTCGTCATTTGTTTTTAGATTAGTTCTGCGGCACATGGAGTAGGCCTTGTTCGGTGCCGAGCACACAACCCTAATATCATGCCTCCCGGCAATCTTTTTTAGGTTGTGTGTGAGTCCATGTATGTAGGGTATGACCGCAACGTTTCTTCGACTTGTAGCTTGCGATGAAGCCTCATTCCTTGCATGTTGGCGTTTCAACTTCTGGCAAATGGTTTCAGAGACGGCCACCAGGAGAGACTCTGGATAGCCAGACTCACGTAGACGCTTAATCTGGTTTTCAAAACTTGGTTCAAGTTGATGGTGACATGATTTCGTTAAGGTGGAAATAAGAGCCGTTGTGGCAACACTCCTTTTTATGATTTTCGAATGCCCCGAGTTGTATGGGAGAAACCCGTGGCACGAGCGCGGCTCATATCTCCAGCACGCATGGCCTTCTTTGAATTAAAGCACCAGGTCAAGGAACCTGATGCACTTTTCAACGGGTAATTCATACGTGAAATCCAATTCGGGGCAACATTCTTGGAAGCACTGTATGACCTTTGCTTTGCACCCATCCTCTTCTTCATTCACTTCAGTGTTGCACAGAATAAAAAAAATCATCCACATATCGGAAGATGGCCTTGATCCTGCTATCCTTTAGTTTGCTTTCGATGTTCCTTCCACGGCTGGAACCCATCGACAAAGTGGTCCTAGTCAGGACTATCGCTTCCAAAACTCACGATGAAAAAACATCACATATCATCAGTTAAGGAATCGACTGCCTAGAAAACCAGAGACTTCAGAGAACCCCAACCTCCCCTGGCATAAGCTTTGGTGCCACGATACAGGAGCTAAAAAGCAAAGATCTTAGGCTGTGTGTTTCGGATAAAGAAGGTGGCTTTGTCGTCCTGGATTCGGGGTCATATGGTGAGAAAGCTTTAGCTGCTATGGAGAAAAACTTAATCCAAGTTGAGGACCGGAGCAGCAAAGAATCAAAACGGACCGTCATGCGGACTCTCGTGAGGAATGAGCCTAGCAGCCTAGCCAACAAAGTTAAAACAACGAAAGAAGGTCATCTTGAGGTGTTTTTCTCGGCCAAGACACATAAGAATGATATTCCTTTTCGTGCCATGATTTCAGAAAGGGGAACCTGGCAGGCGCACATTTCAACCTATTTAGGCAAGCATTTATCTCAACTCCAGTTCAAGGACCCCTACAAAATTCAGAACTCACAACAACTCATTTCCTTTCTACAGGAAAATGGCAAAGATGTTGTCTCTGGCTTTTCTATTGACGTAAAAGACATGTACTATTCAATTCCACACGCGAGCATCATGCCAATTCTACGGGACAGCATTGAGAAGCAAGGAGTGTCACCTTTTCAAAACGCGGCCGGAGTGAACGTTGATTCCCTTCTGGAACTGTTAGGGTGTTACCTGACAGCTACGGTAGTGTCACATGAAGGCCAGGCATATGTACAGAGAAGTGGAGTATGTATTGGATCCCGGGTAGCTCCTCACCTCTGCGATGTATATTTGGCAGCGTGTGGAAGGAACATCGAAAGCAAACTAAAGGTAGCAGGATCAAGGCCATCTTCCGATATGAGGATGATTTTTTTATTCTGTGCAACACTGAAGTGAATGAAGAAGAGGATGGGTGCAAAGCAAAGGTCATACAGTGCTTCCAAGAATGTTTCCCCGAATTGGATTTCACGTATGTATTACCCGTTGAAAAGTGCACCAGGTTCCTTGACCTGGCGCTTCAATTTAAAGAAGGCCATGCGTGCTGGAGATATGAGCCGCGCTCGTGCCACGGGTTTCTCCCATACAACTCGGGGCATTCGAAAATCATTAAAAGGAGTGTTGCCACCACGGCTCTTATTTCCACCTTAACGAAATCATGTCACCATCAACTTGATCCAAGTTTTGAAAACCAGATTAAGCGTCTTCGTGAGTCTGGCTATCCAGAGTCTCTCCTGGTGGCCGTCTCTGAAACCATTTGCCAGAAGTTGAAACGCCAACATGCAAGGAATGAGGCTTCATCGCAAGCTACAAGTCGAAGAAACGTTGCGGTCATACCCTACATACATGGACTCACACACAACCTAAAAAAGATTGCCGGGAGGCATGATATTAGGGTTGTGTGCTCGGCACCGAACAAGGCCTACTCCATGTGCCGCAGAACTAATCTAAAAACAAATGACGACAAGAAGCAATGCACAACTGCTCACAGGACGCAGTACACTCCGTGCCAAAGTGGCGTTGTGTACAACATACCACTTTCCTGTGGCAGGTGCTACATAGGACAAACGGGGCGGTGTGTGAACGATCGAGCTAGGGAGCACGCGGCTTCTGTTAAAGGAACATCGGCCGGACATCTTTCTGCACATTGCAGGTCCTGCAAGTGCACTCCTAATTTTAACAACATCACCATTATGGGGCGGCACCGGAACGCATATGCACGGGAAGTAATCGAAGCCCTGGCCATCGAAGACGGTGGTCAAATGTGTGTGAGCACCCCGTCTATCACAATCCACGCGAAAGAAAGGCAATACTTGGGACGCGGCACGAGCGGCATAACACCCTAATGGGTGCAGCGCGCGGACATGGGGGATGGCTTTTACCACTAGCTCTAGTGAAAAGGGAAAAGGAAGACGAAGTAATAAAGGAAGCAAGTTGATAGTCAGCGGTGTGTATGTCTTTCCCTCTCACGGTTTTTTCTAATTTGTAATTGTTCAGCTGACCCTATTCTAGCGGTTTGATAGTCTTGTGCTACTGCTACCTTATGTACAGTTGGACTACTTTTGACTCGGATAGATTGAAAGGAGTTCGAGTTGCGTTTATTGCTCTGGACAAACGTTTGCCCCCCCCCCCCCCCCCTCTGCGGCTCTTGAAAATTTCGTGGTTTTCTTTGCGGCTCTTATGCCAGGTCAGCCTGGCCACCCCTGGTCTAGATTATGGCTAAAAGACACCCTATATTTAAAATAATGTTTCGAGCTAGCCAAAATGTAGCAAAATCTAGTTTCGTTTTCGGAAGTTCGAGCGCTCAAGGCTGGAATGCGCTAGCGAAGTGTGTGCTTGCTTCTGTCAAACTATACTCCGTTGTATAGACGCTCTCAAAGCTGCTGGCTGCTGCCCCCGTCCTGGTTTAGCGTTTGATTTGCACGCGCTCTCGTGGAAATCAGAGGTTTGGTGAAAGTATGCGCGCTCGAGTCGATATCCTTGACAGCGTGAAGTATAAACCGAATGTAAGCGATTTTGCGAGCGACGAGACAAGCGACGGCGACCCGCTTCGCTGACGCTCGGTCAGTCGCGCCACAAGGCAAGCCGCATGAAAGCGGAACGATGTTTTCTAGAAATCCATAAACCGAGCGACGCGACGAGCGATAGTGAGAAATCTTCGTCATTCGTCGCCGACTCTCGTCGCTGTCGCCGTCGCTCGCTAAATCGCTTACATGCAATTTAGCGACCTTTATACTCACACTAGTGCCGACTTGCATTACCCGCTGAGCCCAAGCAAGCTTTAAGGATATTCAAATATGTCACAACAGTGGCGTGCATTCGCTAAGAAAACATATATCTCAAATTCCTGCAGTTTGAGATCGAAACCTGTTACTTGTTCTGTTGTCACCTTGGCGACACTTTCACTAAAGAGAAACTATAGTCAGTTTGTTTTATCAGAAATTATGAAAAACGTATCTACCCACTGTTAGCACAAGCACTCTGGCATTTCATACAAACAGTTTAGAAAGTTTAGAGTAAGCTGAACAGAATCAATAACTTAATTTTCCGAGCATAAAAAAAATAGAAAACAATGTTTTCTTAAAGTTTGTTTCAAATGAAAAACTGAAAAAGAAGCCTTCAGTTGCACTATCACATAAATACTTTGGAAAAAAAAAATCTATTGGGGAGCAGGTTTTGCAATCTCGAATTTGCTTCTTTCAGCTTTTCAGTTACTTTATGCTTAATTGCATATTGTATCCTTACAAATTGAGACAAAATTGTATAAAAAGTAACAGTCTATATAAACTTTATAGCTTAATTAAATTCACATGTATTTGATGAAGTTCAATCTGTAATATGACAGTTTTAAATTTCACATTTATTATTACAAGTGAGAAGTAAAACTCTGGAAGACAAAGATGAAACACTGAGCCGTGCAAAAAGTCATTCAGTATATAAAACAGATACAGATATGGGCCTGTGGCGGTCCATCGGTTCAGCCTCCACACCGCCAAAGACGACAGTGTTGCAAAATTACGAACCAGCGCACATGTAGACAGTTACCCAAAATCCAAACACAAAAAATACTCACATCAGCGTTCTGCGAGTGTATATTTTAGTGTATTTTTTGTGTGTTGGGATTTTGAGTAAGTGTCTACCTGTGCGCTGGTTCCTAATTATGCCTTACCAACTTGCCCAATCTGCCGTATCAATAGTGTTGCAAAACACTTAGATCAACTATATTGCTAATGACTGTAGTGTATAAAAGCAAGCTACTGGTCGGAACGAGCTGGACGGTTCGAGAATAAAGAGAATGTTTTCACAGCTAAACTCAGAGTCTGTCGCACCATCTCTCCTGTTCTCAACATCGAAAGTGCTACAAATTGGTGACCCGGACATGATGATCAACTCCGAGCGCCTGCTATCTCGGGGATGTTCTTCGTGGCCAGGGGCACGGCAACGGCTCTGCCTTTTCGGACGAAAATGCAGTAGGCGCATCTTCAACTTTCACAGCCTCCGCTTCTGCAGCACCTCCGCCATCGCCTCTCATTTGTCTTATCTAGCGCCGGCATCTCCCAGCAATGGGCTGCGACCACCTTGCTCGTCCCACCGGCTCGGCAAGTGAATATTCATCGACGTTTCCACACTGTTCACAAGGTATGTCGCTAGCTGACCAGGGTCTCCTCATTGTTTCCACGTCAGGCATTCGCTCTCAGCTCGGTTCCTCATATTGGGGGATGTTGCATCGGCCCCGCAGTCGGCCGGCATCCCCCTTTCAGTCCGAGGCTGCACACTCCGAACTGATCGAGCCGGACTGAAAGCACGACGGGTCGATTTCCCCTCTGTCTGCTGCCTCATTGCCTGACCTCGGCGTCGACTACCATGCACGGCTTCCGAACGCTCTCTTTCCTGCTCTCTAGTACGTCATCCTGCTTGCGGTACAAGTCAACAGCAACAACACCTATCTGAAGCCGCAATCACTTCAAAAAAATCATGCGATTTCTCACAGCCTGCAGAACTGCAGGCGGCGGCTCTGTGGCAGTCTATCGGTTTAGCCTCGGCACCGCCAAAGATGACAATGCTACTCATACTCGTTGCCACGAGCTCAACGACGTGTTAATAAACAGAATGTTTTTATTGCTCGGAGTCAGTCGCAGCATCTCTTCCGTCCTCAACATCGTATACGCTACAGGTAGTAAGCAAGAGACAGACTTCAAATGAAAAGAACAAATGCTCAGATCACACATGCCGTGGGTGTCCAAAATTATCCATCATATCGAATATTGTTTAGGTTTTTTTCATTCTAACAGAAGACGAATGTCATTATCGCGTAATTAAAATGAATACTTACGAAACACCCAAGTTCCAGGGTAAGTGCTCATTTCTGATCCGTGGCTGTGGCATATATTTATTTAAAAGTGCACCGATGATAACACCTGCAGGTTTGGCAACAATACCGAGATTACGCTTGTTATCCTCTTAACAAAGAAGAGTTGTCCACTATAAAATACGAAAAAAATAAAAAAAAATATCGGAAACAATGAAAGGTTGCTGCACAACAGGCTTTCGAATCCCACTACTTCGTCCTACTGGAGTTTATTGCAGTAATAACAGCTTTCGATGGGCTGTGAGGACAGTATTCGCAGTGAACTGGGTGCCTTGGTGACTATCACCAGTGTTGTGGAGTGGCCACTTCAGAGCTGGAACGATTCCGCCCTTCCACGACCCTGGAATCGAATGCAAATAAAATGGTGGCAGCACTGGAAAGGAATGGGAATGAAATTAGTAGGTGCATTGTGCCCAGAATAGAGTAGGAATGGAATAGGCTTTGTTCTAATTCGAGCTGCGTCGATGCGGTCAAAGGTGCTTTTGAAACGGCATCATTGCACTTGGGTAACTGACGGCTTGGTTATCTGACTGCCTATGTTCCTTCGAGGATGAAAGTGGCAACTCCAGTGAAGCAACCCAAACTGTAGAGTTGTAGGCGGACAAGGTGTCGTTCCTGGCACCGTGAGATGCAACCATATGGCTGTTGGGACCATGTGTGATTACAGCACCAGTCGCAGGCCACCGGGCAGGGACAATGTCACACCGCCCGCATTTCGTTAAAACACGCGACTCCTCACTTACTATGTATCTCGTAAAAATGGAGGACATATACGGTTCTTTTGTGGAAAAGATGGGTGACTTAAAGTTTTCCTCTCTGTTACGAGGCTTTTACGTTTGGTGGTGCGATCAATATCTGCAGTGCCACCATATCAATCGCCACTAGCGCTATGTCCGACCACCGCTCAACTTAGTAGAATCAATGATTTCGGGTTTGGTTTTGCATAATTTTGCAGTCGTCTACGCATTTGACAGCGCCAGCTTTATGCTGACGTTATTTTCCTGTAACTTAGTACTAGCTGTCAAGTGCCACATTTCACGGTTGAGGGGTATTGAGAGGAATGGAATGGAACAGTTCAGCCATTCCAGGAGTGGGGATGGGCCCAGTTTTTCCTTTCCAGGAGTTCGAAGGAATGGAATTAGTATTAGAAAATTCAATTCTCTGGAATGGAGTGGGATGGAAGGGCGGTGCTCATTCTGCAATACTGCCTGTCACCACCAGAATCTGCTGTGAAATTGTTGCCTGCATGAGGAACTGCAATTGAATCGCAGTTCTAGCAGCTTTAGTGTCAGCGACGGCTTCATAGGTATCTATTGCAGGAACGTCAACAAACTGGCGACTCCAGCGAAAAATCGATGGCACCTAGTGGCTGGTACAGGAAGCTGTGGCGGCAGGTTCGCTCACTAGCCTGCTCGAGCAAATCAAATATTCACAGCACTTGGCGGTCTAGATACAAAGCCGTGAAAGTAGGTTAAAAAACATGTAGTGAAAATTGCCAGATACTCAGTTCACCCCTAAGCTGACAGTGCAGTGGAAGTTACGCATTTGTTGGAACAGTCACAAGCCTATTCCTTCATGCGAAAATGTGCTCTTTGCGTGGGTGTATAGACAGAAGCGCGATTAAGTATTGAAAGAGAGACGTACGACTGATGAAAGGAGCATCGGTCTTCCACCACACTGCCGATTTACGGGTAAGCAAAGTATAGGCATGCTCTGATAAGTCATAAAAGGGAATTCTAGGTGACAGGGTCAGCTGGGGCGCCTCGGACTATGCAGATGCGACCCTGATGCCTCATCTACAAGCGGCCATACAGCAGTCACACTAACAACGTAAACTCCTGGTCAAACAATACAGCAGCCGGCGCCTTACTAGGATTAAGTCGAACATTTCTGGCAAACCTTCTGTTGCTCTGCATGTTGTGATGAAGCTGCTTTAGACTTGCTGTGGTTAAAAATCTGGCTGCAGCAAGCACAGTGCAGTTGTGAGCTTCCACACCAATGAAAGTTCAGCAGGACTACAACTAATCATTTAATTTGGCATTGCTTTGTACGAAAGCAACATTCTTGCTATTTGTGAATGAAAGTCACTTAATTAATCTAGCCATCTTCAACTTCGGCTGTATTATCTGTTCCACATGCTCGGCTGCCCCATTGAAAGCGGAATGCATAGTATTGGAGGAACAAGCACCCATTTAGGATGCCATTCTTCCACAACATTGTCTTGAATTCCTAACTCACAAAAGTTGGACGTTCTGATGCCACCATGTCAACACTAACTGACACCAAAGGAGTGGTCACTGGAAATATTACCACAAACTTCTATGAGGCTAGGCGTTTTATTGTTGGTCTCATCAGTTAAAACATACAAGCAATAAAAACTTCAAGTCGTTTGGGCATGAGCTGTTAAGAAAATTTAGAATATCTTGTGAATTCGGCTACCCTGTAGGACACTGTATTACCTATGGTTTAGGTTGCATCGCAGAAACCGTCAAACTTTCCATCGTTGCGTCATGTTTTATCATTTTAAATCATTAAAAACACTACCAGTTGCTTGTTTCTAATGAAGTGTGCTTCAAGTACAGTTTTGATATCATAGAGTTATGGTTAAAAGAAGCCATATAGACATGCCAAAACATGAAACTGACCCAAGATCAAAAGACATTGCCGTATTCATGGACGAACACTACTCAATACTTCTGGAAGATACCCGTTTACTCTTACTCCGAATGATTTTAATCCTTTCAGGTAAGAGTAAACGTGAACCTTCCAGAAGTATGGAGTAGCGTTCATTCATGTATGCTGCAATATAATCTCATACTGGTTACGGATGCTACTCTGAACTGCAAACAGTAGTAGTGTTGATAACCTGCAGGCTCACAATATAAAGCTTTTGAGCACTGAGCTGAATTAAGCCTAGATGGCTCAGTTCCACAGTGAATAGTAAGGGTGGTGAAGACCACGGTGCTCACAGACAGAGGCATTGACTTTGGACAGGATCTAGTGGCAGTGTTATTAAAGACCGGCTTCTTGCTCCATGTTCTAGATTAAAAAAAAAGTTCTTCCTTCGTCGACATATTTCATTCAAACCACAATCCACTTTTTCAGGGGATAAGTAAGCACTTGACGAAACTCTGTTTAAAATTCTTTTGACTGTTAAAACACCCTTTGGCATAGTTTTGTCCAGAATTTTGTTTCCCGTACACTGAGCACAGTAAACAAGCCACCTGGTAATGTTCCTTAAGAAGGAGTGAATGAATAATGCCATTGTTGTCTGCTGTATCTTCCCAAACCTTGGACTTATTACTAGCGCCGTGTACAGCCAGATCGTACCGGTCCCGAGCTCGAGAAACGAAGAACGTCCTCTGCGTAGTTGAGATTGCCAGGCAGGTTGTTGAATCTTGTAGAGCAAATTTTGTTTTTAGTTTACCTCAGGCTTAAAAAAAGTAACTGATAAATAGGATCATTACCTCAGGCTTAAAAAAAACAATTGATTACTAGGATCATTACTGCTCACAGCAACTAAATGAAGCGCTAAAAATGACAATAAAAACAATTGATACAATAATTGTAGTGAGGTGGCAAGTACACAAGCCCGATGGATAGTCAATGCTATTACAGCGGATTTGCGATAATTCAAACTCGGTTATTTCATACTTCGGGTTCATTCAAAGGAATTTTTAAATATTGTTTGTCCATCTTTTTCATGCATTTATAAGCTACTCAATTCAAACAGCATATTCGTTTAATTCACTTCTTTTTTAATCGCAGCGTGTTGGCTCCGCTGAGTGCGCTTCCCACTGAGCACCTGTGTACCGTGGGAAAGCAAACCCCGCAAAGATGGCGGGCATTGCTTTTCCGCAGTATGAAGGTGCTCGGTGAAAAGCGCACTTGATGGGACTCGAAGATCAAAGTGATATGCCGTTCTCGAAGGACGGATGCGGTGTGTGCTCCGAACCTTGCATCGGCCGGATGCAATTCCTCCGATGCTCTGGGGATTGTGGTTTCCGCTTTCACTGCAAGTGCATAGGAGTCATAGGCGACGAATATGAATTCTTCATGAAGACTTGTTCCAGTACGTACAAGTGCAAATCTTGCACAAAACGCAATGGCTCCGACGAAGTGAGTGTTATCGCTGGAAGCCGCCCCTCGGAACGTGACGACGCAGCAACGGCGAGCGCCTCAAGTAGCTGCAGCGCGTGCGGCTGTGTGAACAATCTTCTTCAGGCACTGCACGACACGTTTGATTCACTAATCAAAGAAGTGGCCTCTGTCAGGGCTGATAACGCGTCTCTGCACTTGCATCTGGCCCGGAACACGGAGCTACTACGTCGTTTCACCGCCCAAGCCGTACTGCCGCCCCCGATTACAACATCGCCTCAAGTGCCCGGCCCTGAACCAGCGAGCTTTGCGTCGGTCCTTGGCAGAGACTCTCGGAACGACGACGGCAAGGCGACGCCTGGAAGTACTCGTTCTACCACCCACAAGTCTTCGTCAAAACCTGCTGTGACTGTGGTTTCCTCCGCACTGCCGGTCCAGGTGACGGGCGAGGTAGCACCGAAAGACGCTGATGGATTTACGCTCGTCCAACGGAAGAAACACGTCAAGCCTTCATCTGGAACCTGTGCAAGCAGTAAGCTGTCGTCAGTCCCTAGACCACCAAGGCTTAAGGCACTCTTTGTTTCCCGCCTTTGTCCGTACACCTCGTGCGAATGTGGGAGCAGCTCTTACTGCCTTTCTGAAAGAGAAACCGTTTACCTGCATCAAGTTGAAAACAAAACATGATAGTTACTCTTCTTTCCACATAACTGTAAATGAAGAAGACTTGAACAAAATTAATATGGCAGACGTCTGGCCAATGGGCTTTCTTTTCAGACCATTTTTTGGAGCGGTACGGGGTGATGATGATCGTGAAACAATTACGACAAATTAGATCACAGCATGAATTGTTCACTCTTTTACCAAAATGTACGCGGGTTGCGCACAAAAGCTAATACATTTTTTAACAACGTCGTTTTAAGTGATTTCGATATTATTTCACTAACCGAAACTTGGTTAAACAGCTCCTTCGACACAAATGATTACTTTCCCCCCGAATACACAGTCTTCCGCCGGGACAGAGAATATGAAAATTTGACTGTAAACTTTGGTGGCGGAGTCCTCATTGCAGTTAAAAAGCACTTGCATGCGGTTCGCAGGTTTGATCTTGAGTCAGACTGCGAATCCGTTTAGATTGAAATAACTCTTCGTAATAACACTAGCCTTCTAATCGGCACGTTTTATTTTCCTCCTAACGTTAATGCATCTATGCTTTCTGATCAGTTAGACATAGTGGGAGATAAGTTAGATATAGACAGACGCAGTATACTCATACTTGGCGACTTCAACATTCCTGATATAAATTGGATTCCAGAACACTCAGCTCTGCCCACTCGTAATACCTCACCAAAGGCAAATATTCTTATGTCTTTTGTTAACTTTCAGGGACTTAACCAATGGAATAGTCTTCAAAACCATGCAGGAAATATCCTAGATCTTTCTCTATCCAACTTTGTCATCGACAGCCTAGTGTGTGTCCTTAACCCGTTGGTATCGCCCGATGTTTGGCACGTTCCATTTCTTGTCTCCCTTAAGCTTTCTGTGGGGAACGTGAAGCAAAAAACAAATCCTGACTCGTTCTCCTTTTCAAGAGGCGATTACTTTGGTCTGTTTCAATATTTAGATAACGTAAACTGGGCACACATATACAACATGACTGATGTAAACTGTGCGGTAGCGGCGTTTACTAAACATATCGTATCTGCACTTGAGCGCTTCGTTCCTAAGAAACGTCCTCAAACATCTCGTTATCCTCACTGGTATTCTTTCGAGCTGAGATCAGCTCTAAGATGCAAATTGCATTACCATAGGAAATATAAGGCTTCTAACTCAGCGTTCTGGTACGCCAAATTTTCCGAATCGCGTGCGCAGGCAAAGTCGTTGTTGGAGCGCGATAAGAAAGTGCACCATGATTCAGCAGAGCGCAGTTTCTATCGTGAACCATTGCAGTTCTGGAGGTACGTCAAGAATCGTACAGCCACAACTTCATCGATAACAAACATCGCTGACTCGTCTGAAATTCCGATTAGTGAACCCGAAGATGTGGCGAACGCTTTTGCGAGCTATTTTGCCTCTGTGTATTCTTGCAGCCGGAATGGCTTATCTGCGCCTAACGTTACAGACAATAGTAGCGATTGCCTATCAATTCCGTTCTTTGAAAACGCTGAAATTAAGCTTGCAATACAAAAACTAAAACCTAAGTTATCGGTCGCATTTGACGGTATCCCGAGTTTTATTGTCAAAGGATGCTCTTCCATTTTCACACCCATTCTAACGCACATTTTTAACCTTTCATTATCGTCCTGCACTTTTCCCTCGATTTGGAAAAACGCGATAACCGTGCCGATACACAAGAAAGGAAGAACAGATGATCCAAAAAACTATAGACCCATTTCTTTATTATGTCCATTTGCAAAGGTTTACGAAATAGTACTTTCGGAACATATTGTGAGCTTTTTTAAACATAAGATCCTCCCCTCACAACATGGTTTTGTGCGCGGAAGATCAGTGGAATCAAACTTGGTATCTTTTCTTAGTTTCGTTTCGCCTATTGTGTGTCAGCGGGGTCAGGTTGACACTATATATTTTGATATGTCTAAGGCATTTGATTTGGTTGACCACTCGCTACTGTTAGAAAAGCTGAAATCGTACGGTATGAGTTCTACACTATGCACATTGCTTCATAATTATTTGTCTGATAGACACAACTTTGTACGTATTCTTGGTCATCTCTCCCAGCCTTTTGTCACCCTCTCTGGTGTTCCCCAGGGGTCCATTCTTGGGCCGATTTGATTTAATGTTTTTATAAACGACCTTAGCTCATGTGTTCTACATTCAGAAATCCTGCAATACGCCGATGACATCAAGTTATTTAGGGAGATTGTATCTTTAGAGGACTGTGTGAAACTAATGGATGATGTCAAATCAGTGAGTAATTGGTGTAGTCTCAACAGGCTGACACTTAATCCCACTAAAACTGTTGTTATGTCATTTGCTAAGAAGCTAAGGCTATTTCATTTCTGTTACCAACTCAACAATGCCCCGTTGCAAAGGGTGGATTGCACTCGTGATCTTGGAGTTTATATAGACTCTTCTCTGTCATTTAATACGCATGTCAATAACATTGTCAACGCCCCTTTCCGTACTTTAGGTGTCATATCCAGAATTACACGTGAGTTTTCCATGTCGGCCTGTTTTATGCAGTTATACATTTCATTAGTTAGGTCTAAGTTAGAGTTTTCCTCAGTTGTGTGGAATTCTATTGGGCGTATGCACCAAGAGTCGATTGAGAATGTTCAGAAACGTTTTTTTCGAATTTTTTACGACCGCTATGTTGGTCGCACTGTTTACTTTGAATATAAAAGACTTTTAGAACGATACAATTGTTCCACTTTGAGCGACAGACGACGCGACAGAGATTTTGTATTTTTGTTCAAATGCCTTCACGGAGTCATCGATTGCCCTGACCTAACTTCAGCGATAAATATTCATGTTCCAAGAAGAGTTTTGCGAACTTCTCTTCCATTTTATGTTAATCAATTCTTCCAAACCTGCCCCATGACACGCATTCAAACCTTGTATAATACTTTCGATGATTCCTGCATTGACATTTTTAACCCATCCTTTGCAGCGTTCAAGTTTTCTCTTACAAATCTATAACTTTTAACCCATCATTTGTAGCGCTCAAGTTTTCCCTTGTCAATTTGTAAAATTATTATTCTTTTGCTGTATGTTAATTGTGCATCATCACTAAGGCGAAAGCTGTTCACGAGCACAAAAAATAAACAAATGAATGAATGAATGAATGAATGAAACCCATTACGATTATTCAAGCAGTGCTGGCCTGACAATCTGCTGGCATTATTTGTGCTTGTCTTTTTTTTAATCATTGTGAGGGGGTTAATTTTGAGATTAAAGAAAAGATATTTGCATATAGCAAGCAGATTTATAAATTATTTCGATTAGGATAACTGGGTGTCTCTTTGGCTTAAATGTAATGTCAAATCTGTCATTTACATGCCACCATAATGAAGGCATTGGACTTTCTGAGGCCGCAGTTAATATAGTTATATTAAAACTAACTTAGCTTAGAAGTGCACAAGTGGGAGGTTGGGACAACTTTCACGAGTTCAGATGAATTTTCATTTAAGCATGGTACAATGGTAGTAAAAGGCTTGGAGAAACTATTCGATATTTGATCAGAAAATATTCGGCCAAAACCACTATTCGCTTCAAACTTTACCAATATTTTGAGTGTGCGCCTGCTAATAAATAGGCCTGTATAGAGGAAAGTGTAAGAAATCCGCCTGGTATGAGTATCTATCCCTGTAGTAAACTGCTACTTTGTCTCAAGTCATATTGCCACCTGCGAATAGCCGAGTCAGCAGCGTGCTCGACTCCCACGTCGCTGTCTGGTGTTTATCTTTCTTTTGTTCGCATGCTTAGAATGTTTCAGATGACTCGAGAATCTTGTTTGTTCAAGCTCGGAACCTTCTAGATACCTACACACTCACAAAAGGAGCTTCGCATGACTGCTCGAGTCAGTCGTCCTTCCGTCGACGTCAAAGTATGTGCGGTCTTTGTTACTTTATGTTTCTCGGCACAAGTTCGCTGCATTAAACATTTATTTTAAGTTTTATTATTCAAGTTTGTTTTTGTTCATGACATATTGGTGGATGTGCAGGGTAACACAATCTATGCCCACGAAGCGTATCACCTGTGAACACAATAACTCTGAAGGCGACGATCGTGAAGGCGACGTCCTTGAAATCATCCGAGGACGACTGTGACATCAACGACGTTCTCAACTATGGACTCGGAAATGACCCGGACAATGAACTTGACAAAGCCCCTGGCTCCACACCTCGACGAAAACATGATGACGACTTCTACGCCGATGATGAAACGGACGACTCCAAAGACCAACCCCGGCTACAATGTTAACAACCAACCTGACTACGGCCTTGACGCCAAACAGTGTCTTCAACCTTGATGACGAGACTGATGACGACACTGATGATGACCCAGGCGACGACTCGAACAATGACATGGAAGACAATCCTGACTACGGCTTTGACAGCGACCCAAGGACGACCCGGACGATGACTTCAACGACAACCATGACTACAACCTTGACGACGACCTTGATGATGAACCCGATGACGATACCTACGACAAGTGTGGTATCTACCACGAAGACGAACAAGACGACGAAGCTTGGTTCATCTCTCAACGAACAAAGGAAGTCTGGCAGCTCAATCGCATTTTGATGCAAGCCACATCTTCCTGACGATGGCTGGTACAATCTTTTTCGCCACGACGCCCAGTTTCAGACTGGCTAACAAGTGTGAATCTGAACACCAATTCATTGTTGCAGCAAGGAAATGTTAATGTGGTGCTTCGGCCTCAAGGTTATTCGCTACATGAGAACTAAGCTGCATGTCGTTGTCCAATGGCACATCAACATTGTCACGCCGCCCTCTGCGACCCGAAGGTGATTCACGTCGTCCGACTCAACTGAACTATGTATGCTCGATAGGACTGAAAAAATCTGTGATTTACGTGACTCTGTAGTTCGCCCTTGTCTTGATTAAGCTGTTAATTTCATTTTGTGTTGCATAGAGACGTTGAGCCTTTTAAAAGAAGGGAGTAATGCCGCATGCAAATAGCTGAGTCAGCAGCGTGATCGACTCTCACGCCGCTGGCTAGGGTTTTATCCCCGCCAGCGCTTGTCCTTTTTATCTTTCTGTTGTTTGCGTGCCTGGAATGTTTAAGACGACTCGAGAATTTTTTTTTTTTGTTCGAGCTCGGAAACTTTTAGATTTCCACGCGCTTACAAAAGGAGTTTCGCATGGCTGCTTGAGGCAGTTGTCCTTCCGTCACCGTCAAAGGTCATTGTTACTTTATGTTTCTCGGCACTCGGCACATGTTCGCCTCATTACACACGGATTTTAAGTTTTATTAATAAGTATATGTTTTTATTCATGACAATATTTAGATGAATTTTGATAATTCAATCTTCTGATATTTCAAACTAAAGTGTGTGGCTTCTTGGAGCTTGAAATAATGAGAGTCTTCTGTAAAACACCATTTTTACTACCCCAACTAGCAATTTATTTTAGTGTGAATTTTCTGGAATCTTTTATTCAGACCAGGCACTTCTTTTTTATATGCTTTTCGGATTTAAGTTGCACTGGTTTTGAATGCTCATAAAATTTGGACGATTTTGTATAACCTAAATGTAGCAAGCGTTCAAAACAAATATAACCTAGTGCATCAGATACACAGAGAACAGATTATTAGCAAATGCTACTTTTATTGAACACATCTGAAGTTTTTTATGCATACATACAGCACTTTGAAGATGTACACCATTCTTAGATGAAAATAAGCTTCCCACCAGTGAAATTTCTCAAGTTGGACAGCCTTGTTGTAAGTCAGGCACCTTAAAGAGAACCCTGCCAAAGCTTTCATAGACACTTTTGCAAAGTTGTTTCACCCGTACAATAACGACTTCAAGGCATATGTATTCAAACTTCCCAAAATGCCAACCTTATGTGAAGAAACTGCATTTAAAATTTGACGCCCTTGAAACCCCCCTATCGGTAGCTGCTCTACCGGCAACAATGAGAAGAACTATAGAAAGACCACTAAGGCCACATAACGTAAGACATGGTGTCTGAGATGCGCCATGGACGGCATTGTTGGAGTTAGACTTGTTTGGGTTCACTCTTTTATCTAGTCTGTTAATTGACAGCTATTTACAGTGCATGATAGGAACAATTTGTGCTGTAGAGATATAAAAATGGCGACTGTACATGTTTTTAATAATATCACGCGAGCGTCGACCGCCGGGACAGCCAGCGCTGTGCCGCGGAGAAATGCGGCGTCACGGGAGAGATTAGGCGCGTGCGCACAAAGCTCTCTCCGCTGCGAGCTTCGTCTGTTAGGCTATTCTGTTGACCGCACACAGCCCCTGTTCCTTATCTGCTGGCATAGCTGACCGCCTTTAAGCAAAGATCTGAACAGCGCTTGCTTGCGTGTTCGTGGTACTGCTCAGTCGTGAAAGAAACCGAGCGTCATCTCGTTTAATTTAGTTTTTTTATTATTATTCTTTTATTTTTTGTTCGCGTTTACTTTATCAGCACAAAAAAAAAAAATATGATGATGCGACAAGCTGAATGCAACGATGCATTAAACTATAAACCGCAGCCAATGCTACGAGTCATCAAAACCACTCCAGCGCTGTCACCCTGCCACATGACATCGTGCTTCCACGTGGAGTTGTGCCCAACAGGAAGGCCACGTGACACACTTTTAGCGATGGACTAGCCAAGATGGCTCGTAGCGTCGGCTCCGGTACAACACAAAGTGAAACGGAGTATAAACAATCGGCGCCCTGCGCTCCTTTGCTACGGAGCAGGGGCTGTGTGCGATCAGCGGAATAGCCTAGCAGAGAACGCTCCCCGGAAAGGGCTTTGTGCGCACGCGCTTAATCTCTCCCGTGACGCCGCATTTCTCCGCGGCACAATAGACCCCTTTCGAAATTCCCGTGACGATTATTAGAAGGTCGGAACTTCTGCACAATGGCGGAACAACACACATCGTGACACGTCCAAGTCATTCCATAAGATATCGAACGTCAGAGCGCAGTCAGTGCTAGGAGTAGACGAGCCAATCAAACGGCGTCGAAAGTGCAACGTCACTGCGCTCATCGCCTTTTTCTGTGGGTCTGTTTTTTCTTCTGCTTCAACCAAACGCATAAAGTTTGCCGTGACGTTGCGGCTTTAGTCCGCCATTGTGCAGGGATTCCACAGCTGCCAAGAGAGGGCAGTATTTCGAAAGGGGTCTATACTGCCCGTCTCGGTGGTCGACGCTCGCATGATATTATTAAAAAATTGGGCGACTGTACATGTTGCGCCCCCCCCCCCCCCCTTTGCATCTGGCAGGCGAGACCACTCAAAAATGTTTGAGTAGCTGTGTAGAACCGACATGTTTAAACATCCTGTTGACACAGTTATTCAAATAAAAGGTATGCTTAACCGAAATCTGAAGCACGCAAAACGAGACTGGAGCGATACGCGGGATACTGCAAAACCCCCAAAATATTACTCATACATCATTATTTCTAACGGATGGCCGTATTTTCGGAAAAGTGTGCGATTCAACAAGGCCGGCAAGACATGTGACATCGCGATTGTCATTCCCTCTCCCCTTGGCTTCGTCCCCTCAAGCAGGTGAACCGAAGCAGGAATGAGAGAAGCGAGGCCGCTTTCCCTCATTCTAAAGTGTTCCAGGAGAAGTATGACGTCACATTTCTTGTTTGATTGCGCCCTTCTTTTCCAAGAATACGGCCATCCGTTTGAGATATTGATGTATGAGTGATGTTTCAAGTTCGTAGAGCTCCATTGAAAGCTTCCGCGGCCTTATTTTATGAAATCCAAATTTTGGTACAGCATCCTTTTAAAGAATATTTTTCAAATCTTACTTTATAATGAACATAAAATTGGACAACTTGCTAACTTACAACGGTGTTCTCCCTATGATGCCGTACAATGGTTCTGTCACACGCACCAACCGAGTGGATTGCTGCAAGTCCATCCGCCCTCAACTTTTAGTCACTTTTGAGCCTGAAGAACTGCTGTATGAGGACCGTCCAGCCACTGAACACACAAAGAGAAACACGGGAAATAACACTCGGTGACGAGCGAAGTCTCTGGGCGGAAAGCCCTCCATGCCAAATGAGCACTGTCGGGTTAGGGCAACGGCGTAGTACACAGGTTGTGCTTCTTCGATACTTTCACCGCTGCGGTGGGTGGTAGTAGCTAGTCGTAGCAGATTGCGTCATGTCTGTTGCTCGTACCAAAACACCACAGCCGCGTAGAATTCGTGTTGCCGAAGTTTATAAGCCTACGTTCCCGGTCTACACACACAACTTAAAGCCAGCCGCCAGCAAAGCTAGCTTACCCCGTTTCTGCTTCGGCGACAAGCCGCCAGGGCGGTGACACCGCAGCTGAAACTTCTGCCGTGGCTCTTCAAAGAGCTAGGGCCCCTCAGTGCGCATGCGCGACACTTGCTAGGCTGCTCTGCCTGTACCAAGTGACACGTGCCCGCATGTTCCCTCTCATAATCCTTCTGACTGTACGTGCCCCGTATTGTACATGCTATACAGTGCACACAGCGAAAGTTCTTTTTGAAAGTGCTCCACAATCGGCCTACATTGCTGCAAACACATAGCACATGGCCACTATAGGTGACGACACTTGGAATACCTGCCATCCGTCGTCGTGGCGCAAAGTCGCTTTCTCAGTCGTCCTCACAAGGGACAAGGAAAGGCAGGCACTGCATAAAAAAGCAATACATATTATAACACTGGCTATGGCAAACTAGTTCCAAAGATGACACAGTCATGTCTCCTTAATATGAACACCTCCGTTTTATAAAAATGTTTTTTTTAATGTAAGGTGTCCACATGAGAAAATTAAAATTAAAACATACAGATGGGATAACAAGCATAGCCAAACAAACACAGTTTATTCAGCTAAAAATAATGAGATGCGAGTTTGCTCCATCGCTTCAGAGCCGGTTACCAAGTAGCGCTACTGTCGTTTAGAAGAACAGATACCAGGCTGTAAAGTGGTGATCGGTTAAATAGCAAAAGATGTTGCACTGTTTTCACAAGCCAGACGTAATTGACACTTAGCTGCCGGCAGTTAGGATCCTTGATATTATGATTGCAGAAGGGAATGACATATGGTGCCTACGGCTGGAATAATGTCGTGCTTTGTGGTAGAAAAAGCACAAAATAAACACAGGATGAAGGAACCGAAACAGACAGGAAAGCACCACAAAGTATTAAACTCGTCGAACATTACATTTTCTTGAATTAAACCTCAGCCATGCTTGCTACGTGATGAAGCCCAAAGCTTAGTTCAATGCCAATAAATATTAAATGTCTTTAGATGGGCACTTCCTTCCCGACCATGGCATTGTAGTGGCCCCAAGCCACGTCCGAACGCAGCTTGAGAGGGGGAGCCGGATTTCCCTTCTCTCTCGCATCGGAGAGTTCCCCTTCCCCTGTAGCTCGGGAAGAGAAAAGACGACGGGGAAAGGGGGTGAACTGGGGAGAGCGGAGAACTGCTCAAAATAAAGTTAGTTGAGTTTGGTACGCACGCCCGTCTGGTCTCCCTTCTCTCGACCTCGCGTGCAACCCAACATTGGTGACCCGGACGTGATCAACAGCGCCATGACATCATAGCAGGATCAAAACGCTCTGTCTCCACTGTCAGCATCAAGTTGCCGCCATTCTGGACCGCCGATCCCGAACTGTGGTTCGTACAAGTAGAATCGCAGTTCGCCGCACGACGCATCACGTCAAATGTCACAAGGTACCACCACGTGGTGAGCAGCCTGCCGCCCGCAACAGCTTGCGAGATTCGGGATTTGCTGCTCGCTTCGCCCGCCGAGGAGGCTTACAAAACGCCGAAGGAGACCCTTATTCGACGGGTTACCCCTTCAGAGCCCCAGCGTCTGCAGCGACTTCTTTATGAAGCGGAACTTGGGGACCGGATGCCGAGCCAGCTGCTGCGTTACATGCAGGACTTGCTCGGCACGGCGACGGCGGGTCTCGACAGCATCCTGCTGCGAGAACTCTTCTTCCAGCGGCTCCCCACAAGCGTGCGCATGGTGCTCACCTCCGTCGGAAAAACAAACCTCTGCAAGCCGGCCGAGCTCGCCGATGGACTAATGGCGGTTCCCCCTTCCGCCGTCTCTGCCGTGCAAGCGGAACCGGCTACTCCTGATCAACTGCAAGAGATCCGAGCGGAAATCTCGCACCTCACCGACACGGTAGCGGCCCTGCGGGCGTCTGATTCCCACCCGTCATCCCAGGGTAACACGCCGCGTCCGCAACAGAGGTTCTGCTGGTACCACGGGAAGCACGGCAACGTCGCACGCAACAGTGTCCCGCCCTGCGAGCACTCGTCGGGAAACGGCCGGGGACGGCACTGAGGGTGACCAGTGCCTCCGCCCTGTCGAGAAGTCGCCCCTCGGTCTTCTTTCTCACCGACCGCGGCAAGGGTGTCCGTTTCCTCGTAGACACGGGTGCAGAAGTGAGCGTGATCCCGGCGTCTGCTGTCGACCGGAAGCATCCAGGCTCATTCCCCCTGCAAGCTGTGAACAACACAACAATCGCCACGTATGTGAATTGCTCATTATCCGTCAACATGGGCCTCAACAGGACGTTCCGCTGGGTCTTCATTGTGGCGGAAGTAAAGTTTGCACTCCTGGGAGCAGACGTTCTCCTTCACTTCGGCGTTTTGGTGGACATGCGGAGCAGACGACTCAAGGATCCAGTATCACAAGTGGCCTGCTACGCTGCTCGGACCGTCGGGCTCTGCACGCTTCGCAGCCATTTTGCACGAGTTTCCGGAACTGACGTGCCAGCCGCAAGCGGACTCAGTGGGAAAACACGACGTCTGCCACCACATCGTCTGCCACCTGCCCACGCACGGCCCCGCTGTTTATCGCCGGAGAAGCTGCGAGTGGCTCGTCAGGAGTTCAACCACACGCTCGAGCTCGGTATTATTCGCCCGTCATCTAGTCTCTGGGCGTCTCCACTCCACTTGGTGCCGAAGTCTATGCCGGGGGACTGGCGCTCGTGCGGAGATTACCAAGCACTTAAGTGAGCAACGATCCGCGAACGCTACACCGTGCCGCACATCCACAACATTACCACAAACCTGCAAGGCGCTACAATCTTATCGAAAGTGGATCTGGTTCGGGCATATCACCAAATCCCAGTAGCCCCGGAGGATGTTCCCAAGACGGCCATATCGTCACCGTTCGGCCTCTTCGAGTTCCTTTGTATGCCGTTCGGCCTCTGCATCTCAGGTCAGACGTTACAGCGCTTCATCAACGGCGTCCTGCACGGCCTCGAGTTCTGCCACGCCTACCTCGACGACCTGCTCATCGCAAGTCGCTCGCCGGAGCAGCACTAGGAGAACCTGCGGACCGTTTTCCAGCGCCTGACGGAGCATGGGATTGCAGGGAACACGGCGAAGTGCGAGCTTGGTGTGTGCAAGCTGTCGTTTCTCGGCCACCTCATCTCGAGCTCAGGGATTCGACCACCGCCGGAGAAGGTACAAGCCGTCAGAGTTTCCCCAGCCAAACACGAGGCGTCAGCTCCGCGAGTTTCTTGGGCTGGTGCACTTTTATCGGTGCTTCGTTCCCCAGTGCGCGGCCATCCTGCATCCCCTTCACACCGACGACGCGGCAACAGCTTTTCAACGGATCAAGGACAGTCTCGCTGATGCCACACTCCTCGCATAACCCCAGCCGGGCATCCCGCAGTGCGTCATGGTCGACGCCTCGGACACAGCTGTGGGTGCCGCACTGCTGCAGCTGAACAATGGAATGTGGCGACCAACTGCTTTCTTCTCCAGAAAACTGACGCCCACTGAACGTCGTTACAGCACGTTCGGGCGCGAACTACTGGCCGTCTACGCAGCAATCAAGCACGTCCGTTATTTCCTGTAAGGAGTGGAATTTTTTGGTAAGACGGACCATAAACCGCTCACCTACGTACTGCTATTTTATTTTATTTATTTATTCATTTATTCATATACCCTTAAAGGCCCTCGTGAGAGCATTACATTAGGGGGGGCTGCATGGATAAGTTTATACAATAATTACACAAACAAGGTAAAATAAATATAGACACATTAACACGAGTTCACATAAAAGCACACAAAAAAAAATCATTAGGCGCAATAAACACATTTCAAGATTAAACCTTGCTGTTTAATCAAATAATCTCGATAATTTCGTTTTGAATGCGTCAGAGTTTTCAATTGTTACGATGGCATCAGGCAGGTTGTTCCAGTCGACAATCGTCTGGGGAAAGAAAGAGTGGTTGAATGCGTTCGTGGTACCAGATAAGCCGGCGATTGTTCGAGAATTTCCTTGTCTGGTCGATGATCGGAGGGGAGAGTGCAGGAGGGCGTCGCGAAGCGTAGGATGATAATAGTAAATTTTTTGAAGGGCTGAAAGGCGTGCAATTTTACGCGGACTGTTTCGTCTGTTTCGTCCCCTTGTGTGTTTCTTTCGTTTTAAGTCAAGGTTCAGTTGAGTTTTTAGAGCAGATACGCTGGTGGTGCGGTCGTAGTCGGACAAGATAAATCTTGCTGCCCGGTTCTGAACTGATTCCAGATTGTTAATAAGGTAGATCTGATGAGGGTTCCAAACCGATGCCGCATATTCTAGTTTTGACCTTACGTATGTGTTATATGCCATTTTCTTTACATGAGATGGAGAGGCTTTCAGGTTGCGTCTAATGTAACCCAGAGTTCGGGATGCTTTAGCTGTAATGTTTTCAATGTGGTCAGACCAGGCAAGGTTAGCTGTCATTGTTACACTGAGGTATTTATAGAAATCTACAGCCTCAATCGGATCGTTTCCTATTGAGTATAAAAATACTGATAATGATTGTTTACGAGTAAAGCGAATTAATTTACATTTTGATTTATTCATGACATAAGCCAGCTACTACACCATGTGCTAACTTTGTTTAAATCGCTTTGTAGCACATAGTGGTCATTCTGATTAACGATTGTATGGTAAAGTACACAGTCGTCGGCAAAAAGCCGAATGGTGGAAACGACAGATACAGGGAGATCATTAATACAAATTAAAAAAAGTAAAGGTCCAAGCACTGATCCCTGGGGAACTCCTGATGTCACTGGTTCTGTGTTAGATTCATGATTGTTAACGGATGTAAATTGCGAGCGTGAAGAAAGGAATTCTCGAATTCAAGACAGAACCAGTGGGTCAATATTAAGGCATGAGAGTTTCGCGATGAGACGATTGTGAGGAACCCTGTCAAATGCTTTTGAAAAATCCAGAAATACGGCATCAGTCTGGATACGCGATTGAAGGTTAATATGAAGATCATGGGTGAATTCCAGAAGTTGTGTCTCACAGGAGGAGTACCCTTTCCGAAATCCATGTTGATGGTTATAAAATATATTGTTACATTCCAGATGCGACGCAATGTGCGAGAATAAAACATGTTCTAGGAGTTTTGATGCTTTGCAGGTTAATGATATCGGGCGATAGTTCGAAACCAAGGAGCGAATGCCAGCTTTAAAAACGGGAACAACTCTGCCTAATTTCCAATCTGCCGGAAGACGTGATTGGGACAATGATTGCGCAAATAGTAAGTGGAGGTACGCGCTTGAAATAATTTTTGTGTTAGCAAATATTTTTGAGCAGATATTATCTGGCCCACAAGAAGAAGTGGGTTTAAGTCTTTCGATGAGCTTCGAAATTCCAGCAGGGGAAATCTCAATAGGTGTCATGGGCTCTAAATCCAAATTCCTTAACAGGGGAAAGTTGTTTTCTGTTTCAACAGTAAAAACAGACGAAAAATACTCATTCAGTGTACTCGAAACGTCAGCTTCAGAGACAGGACTTCCATTTTCATCCATCAGGTGGACAGACCGATCATTGTTTTGGGGGGATATGATTTTTCAGAACTTTTTGGGGTTATCTCGTAACATCGATGGAAGGTCCTCAAAGAAAAACTTTTTTTTTGATGAGCGAAGAGCTCTTTTATATGTTTTCAGACAAACATTATAGGCATCCCATGCAGAATCTGTGTTTTTCAGCTTTGCGTTAGCAAAAGCGCGTTTTTTCCTATTGCTCAGTGCTTTAAGTGACTTATTGTACCATGGGTTACCACTATCACCAAATATTCGTACAAGCGGAACAAACGCATCAACAAGGTTATTCAATTTGCTTTTAAATAATTGCCAGTTCTCTTCAATAGACCTAGAGAAAATGTTACTAGCATAGGTCTCAAAGAAGGAGTCCAAATTTTCGTTAATAGCTACATAACTTGCTCTCTTGTAGTCACGTATTGTCTTCGAGGTTGGGGTTATAGTAATAGTAGGAAAGGACAATTCCATGTGCAACAAGTTGTGTTCACTGAGACCTTTGACATAATTAACAGATTTTACAAGATCAGGACAGGTTGTCAGTACTAGGTCAAGGATTTTTCCACCTCGAGTAGGCTGATCAATAACTTGGGTGAAGTTATAGTTTAGGCACATATCAAGAAATTTTCCGGCCTCGTTTGGGCCCGTCGTAAGCAGCCGTTCCCAATCAATGTTCGGAAAATTAAAATCTCCAAATAGAAAAAATATTGGCCTTTGGATAACGTTTCTGAATTTCGAACAAAACGGCATATAGGTCAGTTGAAATTACAGCGTCACTATGCGGCGCCCTATAGCAAACACCAATAACCGTTTTAATGAAAGACGATGTAACATAAATAAAAACCGCCTCGAGCCTAGTGGTAATATTTAGGGTTGTGCGAATAGTGGTTCGAATCGAATAGAGCTGCGTCTTCCATAGCCTTGACAATGCAAGGGAAAACGAAGACGACCAGTTCCTTTAAGAGTGCAAAAGCTAGGGATGACGCTGCGTTATTCGGTTCGAACTGCTATTCGCACACCCCTAGTAATATTAACTCGAAACGATGAAATACTTTTCTTTTATCGCGATAAGGACTCCCCCTCCACGTTGCGTACTCCTATCGCATCGATAAACTTCAAACTCCATTTCAAGCGGAAAAACTTCGCTATCATTGATATCCGGTTTCAGCCACGTTTCAGTTAGAATGACGATGTCAGAGTTGTTATCGTTGATGTAACTATGTATTTCATCACGTTTTGGCATGAGGCTGCGTATGTTCGTGAAGGTGACAGAATGAACAGTAGTTTCTTTTATCGAAACGCTAGCAGTATTGCGAGAATTATTCCTGGTCTTTCGTCGTTATCTATGCAATTCTTTGACAGTTTCATCTACTGTATCGTAGTAGTAGCATGTGTTATTAGCATATAGCTTATCAAAACGGATCTTAAACATCATTCCTTTAGCCTGTCCAAAAAGAAACAGCTGATTTCGTGCGAAACGAACCTTTTCCGTGAAGTCCTCACGCACTGCGAAATTCGTATCTTTTAGTTTAGAACTTGAAGATAAAATGGTTTGCTTGTCTTTGAAGTGTGCGAACTTAACAATTATGGGTCGAGATTTGTTTGTCGAAAACTTGCCCAGACGGTGTGCACGTTCTACATTACTGGTTTCGATATGAATGTCTAGAGTTTCAGAGCAGAATTTAATTACGTTTTCCTCAGACTGCTTCCAGTTTTCCGTCGGCAAGTCTGGTATACCAAGAAAGAGCAAATTTGACCGCCTCAGTCTGTTTTCAGCGTCATCACAACGTGCATTTACTTTGGACAGCTTCATTGCAATTTTATTGAATTCAACATTGCATGCAGCGGCGTCTCTTTGGGACGCTTTCGTCGACGCAATTTTACCTTCAACAGTAGTCATTCTGTTTGCAAGTTCATTTACGCGTCCGTCCGTTTCCCGTAGGTCGTTCTTAAGGGTTTTAATTTCAGCAAGCATGTCGCCCTGATTTTTCTCAATTCTTGTTACGATAGCCAAAATGTCTTCCACCTCTGTAGGGCCAGGATTTATTTCGACGTCTCCCGACAGTTCAAGTAGTAAATGGGTTAGACATACAGAATATGTACATTTGGCCAGGCAACAGAGCAAACGCTTCAAACACTGAAATACGTCGTTGGGGCACGACACCGCTATAAGACAGGTATCATTACTTCGATAACAGTGGGCATTTCGAAGGTAACCAAACTGAAGTGCGGAAAAGGATGACATAGGTGTTCTCTTGTCGATGTCGTGCCCCAACTGGTAGTCCCGGTGCGGTCGCTTTTGTAGATGCCAGTCGGTCGATGTGCCACGTTGCCAGACACTGTTGCAATCTCGCGCGAAAACGAGTTGCTCCGTCATCGGATGAAGCGGAAACGTGCCAGCCAAGATTGTCTGCCCGGTGTCCGATGGATAGTTGACTGGCGACGGTGTTCCACTGGATCCCGCTGCCAGGACAGCGGTCAACAGCACCTGAAGTGCGGAAAAGGATGACATAGGTGTTCTCTTGTCGATGTCGTGCCCCAACTGGTAGTCCCGGTGCGGTCGCTTTTGTAGATGCCAGTCGGTCGATGTGCCACGTTGCCAGACACTGTTGCAATCTGGCGCGAAAACGAGTTGCTCCGTCATCGGATGAAGCGGAAACGTGCCAGCCAAGATTGTCTGCCCGGTGTCCGATGGATAGTTGACGGGCGACGGTGTTCCACTGGATCCCGCTGCCAGGACAGCGGTCAACAGCACCTGAAGTGCGGAAAAGGATGACATAGGTGTTCTCTTGTCGATGTCGTGCCCCAACTGGTAGTCCCGGTGCGGTCGCTTTTGTAGATGCCAGTCGGTCGATGTGCCACGTTGCCAGACACTGTTGCAATCTGGCGCGAAAACGAGTTGCTCCGTCATCGGATGAAGCGGAAACGTGCCAGCCAAGATTGTCTGCCCGGTGTCCGATGGATAGTTGACTGGCGACGGTGTTCCACTGGATCCCGCTGCCAGGACAGCGGTCAACAGCACCTGAAGTGCGGAAAAGGATGACATAGGTGTTCTCTTGTCGATGTCGTGCCCCAACTGGTAGTCCCGGTGCGGTCGCTTTTGTAGATGCCAGTCGGTCGATGTGCCACGTTGCCAGACACTGTTGCAATCTGGCGCGAAAACGAGTTGCTCCGTCATCGGATGAAGCGGAAACGTGCCAGCCAAGATTGTCTGCCCGGTGTCCGATGGATAGTTGACGGGCGACGGTGTTCCACTGGATCCCGCTGCCAGGACAGCGGTCAACAGCACCTGAAGTGCGGAAAAGGATGACATAGGTGTTCTCTTGTCGATGTCGTGCCCCAACTGGTAGTCCCGGTGCGGTCGCTTTTGTAGATGCCAGTCGGTCGATGTGCCACGTTGCCAGACACTGTTGCAATCTGGCGCGAAAACGAGTTGCTCCGTCATCGGATGAAGCGGAAACGTGCCAGCCAAGATTGTCTGCCCGGTGTCCGATGGATAGTTGACGGGCGACGGTGTTCCACTGGATCCCGCTGCCAGGACAGCGGTCAACAGCACCTGAAGTGCGGAAAAGGATGACATAGGTGTTCTCTTGTCGATGTCGTGCCCCAACTGGTAGTCCCGGTGCGGTCGCTTTTGTAGATGCCAGTCGGTCGATGTGCCACGTTGCCAGACACTGTTGCAATCTGGCGCGAAAACGAGTTGCTCCGTCATCGGATGAAGCGGAAACGTGCCAGCCAAGATTGTCTGCCCGGTGTCCGATGGATAGTTGACTGGCGACGGTGTTCCACTGGATCCCGCTGCCAGGACAGCGGTCAACAGCACCTGAAGTGCGGAAAAGGATGACATAGGTGTTCTCTTGTCGATGTCGTGCCCCAACTGGTAGTCCCGGTGCGGTCGCTTTTGTAGATGCCAGTCGGTCGATGTGCCACGTTGCCAGACACTGTTGCAATCTGGCGCGAAAACGAGTTGCTCCGTCATCGGATGAAGCGGAAACGTGCCAGCCAAGATTGTCTGCCCGGTGTCCGATGGATAGTTGACGGGCGACGGTGTTCCACTGGATCCCGCTGCCAGGACAGCGGTCAACAGCACCTGAAGTGCGGAAAAGGATGACATAGGTGTTCTCTTGTCGATGTCGTGCCCCAACTGGTAGTCCCGGTGCGGTCGCTTTTGTAGATGCCAGTCGGTCGATGTGCCACGTTGCCAGACACTGTTGCAATCTGGCGCGAAAACGAGTTGCTCCGTCATCGGATGAAGCGGAAACGTGCCAGCCAAGATTGTCTGCCCGGTGTCCGATGGATAGTTGACTGGCGACGGTGTTCCACTGGATCCCGCTGCCAGGACAGCGGTCAACAGCACCTGAAGTGCGGAAAAGGATGACATAGGTGTTCTCTTGTCGATGTCGTGCCCCAACTGGTAGTCCCGGTGCGGTCGCTTTTGTAGATGCCAGTCGGTCGATGTGCCACGTTGCCAGACACTGTTGCAATCTGGCGCGAAAACGAGTTGCTCCGTCATCGGATGAAGCGGAAACGTGCCAGCCAAGATTGTCTGCCCGGTGTCCGATGGATAGTTGACTGGCGACGGTGTTCCACTGGATCCCGCTGCCAGGACAGCGGTCAACAGCACCTGAAGTGCGGAAAAGGATGACATAGGTGTTCTCTTGTCGATGTCGTGCCCCAACTGGTAGTCCCGGTGCGGTCGCTTTTGTAGATGCCAGTCGGTCGATGTGCCACGTTGCCAGACACTGTTGCAATCTGGCGCGAAAACGAGTTGCTCCGTCATCGGATGAAGCGGAAACGTGCCAGCCAAGATTGTCTGCCCGGTGTCCGATGGATAGTTGACTGGCGACGGTGTTCCACTGGATCCCGCTGCCAGGACAGCGGTCAACAGCACCTGAAGTGCGGAAAAGGATGACATAGGTGTTCTCTTGTCGATGTCGTGCCCCAACTGGTAGTCCCGGTGCGGTCGCTTTTGTAGATGCCAGTCGGTCGATGTGCCACGTTGCCAGACACTGTTGCAATCTGGCGCGAAAACGAGTTGCTCCGTCATCGGATGAAGCGGAAACGTGCCAGCCAAGATTGTCTGCCCGGTGTCCGATGGATAGTTGACTGGCGACGGTGTTCCACTGGATCCCGCTGCCAGGACAGCGGTCAACAGCACCTGAAGTGCGGAAAAGGATGACATAGGTGTTCTCTTGTCGATGTCGTGCCCCAACTGGTAGTCCCGGTGCGGTCGCTTTTGTAGATGCCAGTCGGTCGATGTGCCACGTTGCCAGACACTGTTGCAATCTGGCGCGAAAACGAGTTGCTCCGTCATCGGATGAAGCGGAAACGTGCCAGCCAAGATTGTCTGCCCGGTGTCCGATGGATAGTTGACTGGCGACGGTGTTCCACTGGATCCCGCTGCCAGGACAGCGGTCAACAGCACCTGAAGTGCGGAAAAGGATGACATAGGTGTTCTCTTGTCGATGTCGTGCCCCAACTGGTAGTCCCGGTGCGGTCGCTTTTGTAGATGCCAGTCGGTCGATGTGCCACGTTGCCAGACACTGTTGCAATCTGGCGCGAAAACGAGTTGCTCCGTCATCGGATGAAGCGGAAACGTGCCAGCCAAGATTGTCTGCCCGGTGTCCGATGGATAGTTGACTGGCGACGGTGTTCCACTGGATCCCGCTGCCAGGACAGCGGTCAACAGCACCTGAAGTGCGGAAAAGGATGACATAGGTGTTCTCTTGTCGATGTCGTGCCCCAACTGGTAGTCCCGGTGCGGTCGCTTTTGTAGATGCCAGTCGGTCGATGTGCCACGTTGCCAGACACTGTTGCAATCTGGCGCGAAAACGAGTTGCTCCGTCATCGGATGAAGCGGAAACGTGCCAGCCAAGATTGTCTGCCCGGTGTCCGATGGATAGTTGACTGGCGACGGTGTTCCACTGGATCCCGCTGCCAGGACAGCGGTCAACAGCACCTGAAGTGCGGAAAAGGATGACATAGGTGTTCTCTTGTCGATGTCGTGCCCCTGACCTCAGAAGGCAGAACTCACACGGCGCGCGAGCTGCGCCAGATGCCCTACATTTCCGAATACACTACGGACATTCGCCACATCAAGGGAGTCGAGAACGCGGTAGCGGACGCACTTTCACGCAGCCCACTCAGCGCTCTTGGCTTCGCCCCGCTGCCGCGAATCGATCTCGGAGGGCCGGCAGCGGCTCAGCGCGGTGACGCCGAACTGAGTCACCTGCAAACAACACCGACAGCGCTGAAGTTGGAGTGGCTGCCCCTCGCAGGAGCGGAAGAGACAGTGTGCTGCAACATATCTACAGGCAGCGCTCGCCCATTCGTGCCCTCCCGTCCTCGTAGCGAGGTGTTCACGTCAATGCACACGCTGTCGCACCCAGAAATCCAAGCTACCCAGAAGCTGGTTACTGCCCGCTTCATTTGGCCTGGCATCAACCGCGACGTCCGGCAGTGGACACGCGAGTGTGTGTCGAGTCAGCGAGCCAAGGTCCAGCGTCATATTGTGACACCCTTGGCATCCTTTCCGACCCCGGACGCCCGCTGCGACCACATTCACGTCGACATCGTCGGACCTCTGCCACCTTGTCAAAACCACTCATATCTTCTGACCATGGTCGACCGCTTCACGCGTTGGGCGGAAGCCATCCCTATTCCAGACACGACCACGGAAACAGTCGCCCGCAGCATCCTGCAGCATTGGCTGTTTCGGTTCGGGGTGTCCTTCCACCATTACAACGGACGGAGGCAGTGAATTTGAGTCGGCGCTGCTCGCGAGTTTTGCGCATCTGGTTGGTACCACCTGTATCAGGACGACGGCCTACCATCCGATGAGCAATGGCATGGTAGAGAGGTTCCATCGCCACCTCAAGGCGGCCCTGATGACCAACGAGGGACGCTCATGTGTCGAGGCGCTACCACTTGTTCTCCTGGGCATCCGGACCACGCTGAAAGCGGACACTGGCTGCAGCGCAGCTTAGCTGGTCTACGGTACAACACTCCACCTACCCGGCCAGTTCTTCGTGCCAAGCAAACCGCAAGCCCAAGTCGCCACCGGTGACTACGCGTCGCGGCTGCGCGATATCATGAAGGAGCTCCGTGCTACCCCTCTCCGTCAGCCGGCGGAATGACCCATACATGTAAGCACGGACCTTGTGTCTTGCACGCATGTGTTTGTACGACACGACGCTGTGCGGCGCCCTCTTCAGCCCCCGTACGATGGGCCATTTATGGTGTGGATGATGACCATCGACAGGCGTGGCCGCCGAGATGTCGTGTCGATCGACCGCGTGAAACCGGCCCATATCGAACACTCGGCGACCACGGCTCCCACCCCCGCCATGGCCGCACCTCCCGCAAGGCTCACGACTATGCCGAATATTCAACCCGCAGTTTTCACCACCCCCCCCCCCCAACACACGCAGCGGATGGCGCACCAGTGCCCCTGTTCACCCGGCAATTTAATTTTTGACTTGTGGACTGCAACACGTTCGCGCACTCCCTAGGGGGGGGGGGGGGGGTGATGTAGTTGCACCAAGCCACGTCCGAACGCGGCCCGAACGGGGCGAACCGGATTTCCCTTCTCTCCCGCATCGGAGAGTTTCCCTTCCCCTGCAGCTCGGGAAGAGAAAGGACGACGGGGAAAGGGGGTGAGCTCGGGAGAGCGGAGAACTGCTAAAAATAAAGTTAGTTGAGTTTGGTACGCACGCCCGTCTGGTCTCCCTTCTCTCGACCTCGCGTGCAACCCAACACTCTTTACTGCAAAGCACTGTTCACACATTTGCGAGTCCTGCAGTGCCTTGTAGAACGGTGGGCGATACTGCCGTTCCGCAAGGCACTGCAAGACAAATCAGGCTCAACTTTTGAATGTCGACGTGCTTACGGAATGCTGCAACAAATTTATCATACGCCGAGGGGAAAAAGAAAAGGAAGTTGCGTGCCTGCGTGTGCTCATTGCCAGTGTATTCTGCTCTGCTATGTACCCTGCTTGCATGCTGTGATTTGCAAGCCAGCGCAAGAAGTGTGTTTCTATGATTTGTTTGTGTGTTCAGCTGTGCGAGGTTGCGATTGAAACAACCAAGAAGTATAGACCGCCGTTCTTTTCATCAAGCTAAGGCTTTGCTCAGCCGAACCGGGGACGATGACTGCTGTTGTTTACATGATTTTCGACAGCTTTGTGGAGTGGCTGTGTGTTTAAAATTGCAATCCCAAGTGCAAAAAGAAGCTACCGCAGACTATATTCTTAAAGGTTGCTGTTTAGAAATTTCAACTGGCAGGCTCTGGCTACGACCATGTTAATATTCATTCAACACGGTTTGCATTTCTACTTATTTTGTGATCGCTTCATTTGCCAAACACGTTAGTGGCCGGTCACCTTACCAATGAAACTAATCTGCTGGTGTCTCCGGCGAAGAATTCCCTCAGGGCTACATGCAATGCACAACACAGTTTGTAGCCTGTTTTGACTGAAAGCTTCACACTGGGGAAACATTGTTGTTGTCACAAATGCAGTGAAGGAATGCGATAGGATTGAGGGACAACAGGGGGATTCTCCAAGTTGACTGACTGACTGCATGAGCATATGTTTATATCGCCACCGTGTTTCCTCCACGCAGGCGACGAAGAAAACTATATGGAGGCTAATCGCGCTTGCCTAGTTTCTCTACAACGTCGAAATACGAGACACCCGGCAGCTTAGTGTCGATAGTGCCGGTGAGAGCGGCGGGACAACGACCAGCGCAGGATTGCGGCTTCGTCACATTTATGCGTCGGTGTCTTTGGTTTCCGCTCTCTGCAGCTTCCACCGGGACGATAGCCGTGCCTAATTGTGCTAGCTTTGCGCACAACAGTTCGTAGTGTTCTCAGCGCCGAGCGAAAGCTCGCACAAAAGAACCGGCGAGCAGTCGAGTCGTTTCCAATCGACGGGATGGCTAAACGACGGCTGTGTGAATCGGGCCTAACGCTATTGCGTGATACACGATAAAGACCTCAGCCGGCTTGCTCAAAGCAAATCTAACGTTCTTGAACGGCACGTAACAAAAATTTGAAACGTACTACATTCTATACAAATTGATAAAAAATCAAACACTCACCTTCGACTCCTCGGACCGCCGTACCGCCGTACCGCTTTCAGGCAAAAGCAACGTGGCGCTCGCCGTTTTGGGGTGTTGGGCTGGGGTGTTTTCAGTGTCGTTTACACGCCTAGTCGTGTAACTCGAAACCGAAACACCAATCTTTACTACCCCAAGTAATTTTATGACGATGTATCACTCGCAGAGCGTGTAAGCCTATTCTAATGAGTGAAAATGGGGTGTAAACAGGGTGTAATATTACATTTTCGCTAACAGTGTAGGAGGAGAGGGTACGTACTGCCATCTTGCAAACACCTATGGCAGGCGTGCCCGCGCGTTGTGGGACGCCTCTGAAGGGAATCTCGCGGCGCGACACCGTAACGACTATTCGGAAATTATTCGAAAAATATTCGAAACTTTTGAAAATTATTATTCGATTCGATTAATGAATCCAATAGGGTAATATTCGATTCGTTATTCGAAAATGGCGAATATTCTCACACGCATAGTGTACTTACAGTTTGGGCTTTTAGCGTTAAGGAAAATTAATTGATAAAATCAAGAAAATGAAAAACAAAAGGCTATATCCTCATTTTTCTTTTTAATACACTGCGTGTGCTGGAGAAACTGCCCTCCAAGTGGTGCACTAGCGCAAGAAGGTTTCGAGCTGACCACGGCGTATCTCTGTACACTTAACACCTGCCGAATTTCACGGCTTTGACTGCATTCAAGGTGATCGAAACGCGATTTCTGTGCCCGTGAAGCATCGCTTCCAGCTGAGTGAATACCCCTCTGAGGAGGTTAATTCAAAACGAAAATTGCAGCCGCACGCGAACAGCACAAATAGAAAAACAAATACTAAAGTCGGTTACAAGTTAAGAAGGTAGGAGAAGCTCCTCCCACAAGCGTGGTGCGCCGGTTTCAAATCCCTCCGCAATCGAAAGAAGAGTTCACTGGAAACGCTCCTTGTTCCGCTTCAATGGATAGATAATGGCCACAGAGTGGTGCCAACTTGTCTCCGACCCGCACTTTTTAAGAAAGCGACTTTTGTATTCATCAGAGAAGGAACCGAGCCCCTGAAAGCAGCCTTTGTATCAATCGAAGGGGGAAGCTAATCCCCGAAAGTCGTCTTTGTTTCCATCGGAAGGGGGAAGACTTAATCTCCCTCTCGTGGCTTCCACAATGCTAAGTCAAAGTCGAGAGATAAAGCAAATATGTACAGAAAGGCACGACCCTCCTCGCGCGTTGGCCGCAACGTCACGGAAACGATGGGACGCTATTGGATGCGGAGGTGGCGGAGGGATATTTGATTCCCTTTGAGGGGCATTTGCCGCTACCTTCTTGACTTGTAACCTACTATAGAAGAGAAAAAAATGGCTACGACGTGTCATGCGGGGAAGCAAACGCATGCTTGCAACCGCTGTGGAGCGGCTTGTTTTAATAGCTTTCAAATAATTGCGGCATGAGCGATTAATGTTTACTAAGAATTTTGTACCCTGACTCGTTCAAAATACTGTGGAAGATAGGCATTACTGAAAAAATCAGCATGGTGCGAATATTACTAATTGCTTCTGTGGTGTACGGAAAAATTTGTAACTTCAAATCGACGAGTATAAAAGGTGGAAATACAGAGCTCCGGAGTAGTGATCGGGTTAGTGCGCTGTTGTCTTGATGATTTTGTGTGCCGTGTGCCTGTATGCCCCTAATATATATGTTCAGCTGATGCTTGTAGCATGGGTAATGTATCTACATGTGTGTGTAATATAGGCGCCCAAGGTCCCGAAGCTCAATGGTGCCATGAGTAAATAAAAAAAAAATATTAGCACATGAATTGAGCGGTACTTAGAGCCACCTAGCCTAGCTAATTGCAATCACTGTGCCTGACCTTGCCATCTGGTGGCAATCGATTTAACCTTCGTTCACGCTTCGCGATAATCTCCCGTTACCGTGCAACAATAAGCCAAGGAGGTCAGCTTTGAATTAGCTCTTCTGAGTGCGGCTTTTGGTTTCGCGAATGCTTTATTCCTCCTCCGTGGTGTTCGGTTGACGAAGCAATTGTGGCTCGAGGAATAGAAAACGTAAGACGTAAACTGAGCGAAGTATCTGGGTATCGGTTCTCTCCGTTTCACATCGCACTCCTGACGATGACAAGACTGAGCGACTGTTTTTGAAACGGAAGTTCCTTTACCTGAGGGAGGAAGCTGACTCTTGAAATAAATACAGTTCGCGGAAAGCTCGTGTTACACTTTTATTTTCTGCTCCTCTAGCCCCGTCAGTAGACGTAACGTCCTCGGTAAGTCTTACTGAGCTTGGTTTGCTTCATTCGGGGTCGCCACTATGAGATGTAGGCGAAAGATGAACTTTGTTCGCCTGATTTCAGGACAAACGTTTCTCCCTTTCTCAAAAACATAGGTTACAACAGCGTTCCTCTCTTCAGGGAGGTCTATAGCGACACTTTCCTTTGAGAATTTAATGTTGATAACTGGACTAGTTGATAATCCATGACAGTCATTGCCAACACAGTGGATATTTCGCCGAATAAGAAGTTTTCAAAGAAATATAAAATTTATAATTGAATTGATTCCACGATACCCCAGTAATTACAGCCCTCACGAATCTTACAATATTTTGACAAGAAAAGCAGAAATTGAATATTGTGTACAGAAAACCGATAAGATTCAATTAAAAAAAGAGCAAAAAAAGTTATGCGCGCCGAAAAGTTAAAATGCTGCGCATTAATATGTAAAGACTGGCATGTAAAATATTACCGGCAAGCACTGCGATGTGCTTTGTTGTTCAGTCTCAATTTCGTGCATGCACCCAGGCATTGATGTCCCAGAAAGTTTGGGGCTGAATTCGGCGCAAAAGACGAGAACAAGAGAAAGACAGAAACAAGGCGCTACTTTCCACTCAAGCTTTATTAGTGTTGGCATCCTGTACAAATACAACCGACGCCTACACAACATAATCCAGGAAAGAAATAAGACGCAAAAACTAGATGGCGAAGATCCGTGCAAAGGTTACGTGTCATCCTACAGCGTTTTCCCACTCGTCCACCTAAACCTAGTTCTTTATCCGACATCGGCAATGAGGGTTTTAACTCTTTAAAGGTAAACATGTTAATATAACAATATCGATAATTTTTCGTCCAAAAAACAAGTCTGTGGTTTTATCTAGATCACTGAGTTTAAATTCGTGTCCAATTGAAATAGTTAGTTCTTTCAAAACTCTTGGCGTATTTTTAAATGAGAGCATGTTCTGGGATTGTGATATAAATTATCTTATTCCAACATTGTGCCGAGTAATTGGGATCGTAAATCGCAGCCGTTCCTTGTTGTCCACGAACGTTAAATTGTAAGTTTACAACTCGCTATTTTACTCTCACTTAACATACTGTCATCTAGTATGGGGTTCATCGACAGTAACCAATATAGAAAAACTGCTTTTGTTAAAAAATATTAAGCAGCATATGTAATGTCCCTTATGATGCTCACACTTCTGAAATATTTAGAAATTTTAAGATAACTACTATTTACAAGTTATACGATTATAGACTATGTGCTAGTTTCAGAAGGGAAAAAATAAGTGGCTCATGTTTTTTTAGAAAACCTTGAAGGTTTACAGGAAAATTCACCAGCACACCCCACTCGCGGCGCGGAGAAGTGGAAGATGGTCACACTGCGAACGAACTATTGTCTCCAAATGCTTAAATTTGCCCTACCACACTTGCTAAATAATTTTTATATTGATGATGTAGACTTTTGCTCTAAAACTTCTAAATAATTGCTTTTGTATTTTTGCTCCTGATTTGTACCTGATTTCTATTTTCGGTTTTATTTTTGCTCCATTAATAGGTCAAAGTGCATAGTTTTGTATCTTTCAATTGTCACTTTTTGTGTGTATTTTTTATTTCCGTTCCGTTGCTGCTGTTCATTGTAGGGGCCCGAGGACCAGTCAAGCTGCATATTGCAGCCTTTTTCCATGGGTCTCACCATCACAATCACTGGAAATAAAAATATTTATTATTATTATTATTATTGTAGCCCTAATTTATGATTGCTAGAGAAGGGGAAGTGTGACGGGTGCCGTATGGGAGCAATGATAGAAAAGGGGAGTGAGGCGCGATGAAATGTTTAGAGAGCCTCGATTGTAGAGAGATTTCATCTAAAAACATATGATGCGTTTTCAATTGAATGGCGAACGCCTCCGGTTGAGATTGGTCACAAGTGCGCATGCGCTGCGTTTTTTGCGTGGCAAAGAGGAAAGCAGGCCGAAAGGCGGAGACGCTTGCAGACGACCAACGCGTTCGTCACCTCCTCGCAGCCACTATTGCGAACGCTGCCCATACACCATGTGACCCCGATCTAGCAGTTGCAAACTCTCTGTAATGCAGGCTCTCTAAAACTTTTGGGTACAACGGACTCTTCTGCCGGTTGCGATGCCCTAGCCATTCCCAAACATTTCATTGCGGAATTTCGATCGCGGAATTTTCACCGCTGAATTCAGACGCACGACCCATTGAACGGGTGAAACGTGCGCACTTCATGTAGTTGAAAAAAAAAAGAAACAAATACAGTCATACACGTTTTGATAAAAAAAAGGAAAACAAATTGGTGCGTGTGTATTGATTAGTTTTGGGCCGAATCTTCCCAACATCGGACCCGGCAAAGTTCCGCACATGCTGAACATTTGGAAGAAAGTTCGGCAAAGAGGAGGCAAAATTTCGGCAAACGTATGCGCACTCGGAAGAACGCGACGGCGTCATGGATTGAAACGTCCGCCGTGCGGTCGTGCACTTAACATCGTACGTTGTAGTACTACAAGAGGTTACGACGAAGTGTGGAATAGGTGACGTGGTACCTGTGTTTATCAGCTTTTGAGTGGGGTTTTATTAATATGTTCTTAATCAAGAACAGAAGATCGACCGGGAATTTACGCAGCTCCTCTGTGCAAGTGACAAATGATGCGGTACATTCTGGATAACGCGATTTCCATTTGAATTTTCCTGCAATGCCACGAGGTAGTTGCTAGATTGACTGATAAGTACTTTAAAGTACTTCTCGAAATTCTAGCAATCTTGTTTTTGGCTTACAAGTAGTTTCTGCCTAAACGAAATAATTGTTCCTTTTAATTAGGTTAATTTCGTGGTTTTAATTTTTCCGCATGAAACTAAAGGCAGAATTATATCATGCTTCATTGTATATCCGGCATTCCTAACTTCCCATTTTTCTAGACGACCCTGTGTGTCCTAACATCAGAAATCGGAATTTTAAAAGTAAAAAAAAAAGATCGTGACGTCACGAACATAAGACCCACACGATCATACAAATCTGGCGTCAAGTGACTAAAATGGAAAAAAAAATGCATATACATACAATAATATTGTTATCTCTTCAGGTGAAGGCTCAGCAGCCGTTGCATTTAGTTTCGCTTTTAGGTGTCGACGCCCAGCCTTGTGTCTCGGGTAGCATGGCCATCTCGCTGGCATCCAACCTTTCTCACGAACATCGTCCGAACCAGTCAGTCGGGGAAACAGATCGGGAAAACTTAACAGGTTTATTTACTAGCGAAATATCTGATCGAAGACAACCGTCACTCCAACGGTCGGGGATTTTCTGGACACCTTAGGGAGAGGACGATTCCGTGGGCGGTGCTTCTCCTGAAGTGACCGACGGCAATCGGACCAGCGGAGCTGGTTCGATTGCCGTCGTTAAGCTCCCGCAAGCTCCTCTAAGGAAAGCTTAACGTTTGGGAAAGGCAAGACGAGGATTATTCCCCACACTCGAATCCTATCATAGGGTGGAGAAGAGTTTTAAGGTCTGCACATTGGCTGCTGGACTATCTATGGAGAGTTTCTCAGCAGGCAGCCGATGCCGTTTAATTCACCTCCCGCTACCGTGACAAATAAGCACCCGTAAGGCACAAAACACACAATGTCGCGTTCCGCCGACTCGGCGCCAGCCACAGGTAGAGGTCAGAAGGGTTGGCACGTGAGGGAGAGGAGTCCTTGGGTGGCGCTTCTCTGAAGCGACTGACGCCAACAGACTGGCCAGGCTCCGGGCGCTCGGCTAATCCTGGGCAAATTAATCCCCCAAAGTGGCCCTAACGACTGGTAAAATGGTTCGACGAGCTTTCCACGCACTCAAAAACACGGAGAGATGGGGACGGGTCATAAGAGCACCTCCGCCGCCCGAAGTCGATCCTGAGGTGGAGTCGGGCTGCAGCCGTTTGGCTGAAGGTCGTTCAGTCGATGACGCTGGGAGGGTGACGCTGTAATCCCAGCCGCTTTAGGTCCTGCATCTGCCTTGCCTTGGGTCGGTTCAACAACAGTGATGGCCAAGACTCCCGTTGCCGACAACCTCAAACCACCCAGCAGGCAAGTGCCCAGCCCCTCCCCCGAGAAACACCAGGCATAACGCCAAAACATCCTTAACAAAATCAATAAACTCGGACTGCAGTTAAAAGCAACCACAAAATAACTGTAAATACACAGCGAACACTCAAACAAAGTAGGAATACTCGTTAAACCTAGTATCAATGCTTCACTAACACTTCCCAACATGTGTCTGGTAAGAGGCCAATCACCAACTGTTCGGCTCATTGCTGGCCACCCATGAAAAAAGTTGCCATAAAGGGGATGGTCACAGACTGGACGTTTTACCCCTAGCCACCGATGACAAAAATGTGTCTGGTAAGAGGCCAGTCCCCAACTGTTTGGTCCATTGGTGCCCACCCATGACAAAAAAGTTACCATAAAGGGGATCGACACAGACTGGACGTTTCACCCCTAGCCACGTCACACGAGCCCCAGGGCTGGGGCTCGTAGCCTCTATTTCTATTGTAGTGTTTGTTTTTCTATTTGTGCTGTCCGCGCAAGGCTACAATTGCCGTCTTGAATTAATCTCTGTAGAGCGGATATTCTCTCAGCTGGAAGTGATGCTTCACGGGCTGAGAAATCGCTTTTCGATCAACTTGAATGCAGTCAAATCCGCGACTTGCGGCAGGTGTTAAGTGTACGGAGTTACGCCGTGGCGAGCTCGAAATAGTCAATACAACCGAAATGTTCTGCACGTTTGGACTAGAAGACGGAATTACAGGCGGCCTTCGCTGCCGCTGAAGCTCAATCAACTCAACAGCATTTATTAAACAACGTGCGCGACCTGCTCGAAAACGAAGCCGCTGTTTATCGCGTAGCGTGAAAGAAGGTTAAATCGCTTACCACCAGATGGACAGGGTCAAGCAGAGTAATTGCAAGTAGCTAGGCTAGGTGGCGCTAGGTACTGCCCAATTCATGTTCTACAAAAAAAAATATTTTTATTTCCTCAGGCCACCACCTGCGGTTCGGGATCTTCGGGCCTCTCCTATGGACACATTACGCATACTACAAGCACCAGGTGAACATACACTGAGCACATACACATACATTGCACATACAAACATAAATATAACGGCACACTAACCCGAACACTACACCCGAGCTCTGCGTTTCCGTCTTTTATACTGGTCGTTTTGAACGTACGGAATTTCTCGGTGACTGATTAAGCAATAAAACATATTCAACGCATGTTGATTTTTTTTCCAGCATTGTCATACCTCTGAGAGTATTTGGAATGGCTCAAGGATGAATCTCTTATTAAAAACCGAACGCTCGATCATGCCGTAATTATTTGAAATCCAATAAATCAAGCCACTTCAATGCGGTTCGAAGCCATGAGTCTGTTTTCCCACACGGCACGTCGTAGCCTCTATTTCTATTGTAGTTTTTGTTTTTCTATTTGTGCTGTTCGCACAAGGCTGCAATGGACCTTTTTCACATACCGACGGCACCAGGCGGTGGCTGCACGAACTAAAAATCGAGGAAGTGACCTACCTGCGCTACCAATCGATAATAGGAGCTACGCTACCAGTTTCTTCACTCTCCGAGCAGCGGCGCGTGCCCAACGCGACTCTAAAGAGGGGGATCTGTGGCGTCCACCCAAACGTCATGTTTTTCTTTCCGTCCACTTTCTTTTTTTGTGTAACATAATTATATATATGTTGCAATTACGTGTTCTATTCGCTGATCCACAGCCTCCTTCCAAATTTCCTCGATTTCTAGTGCCGACTTCCGCCGCTTGGCATCGAGTGCTCGCGCGTGCGCAGAACGCTTCTCGGAAAAGGTCCATTGCCGTCTTGAATTAATCTCTGTAGAGCGGATATTCACTCAGATGGAAGTGATGCTTCCCGGGCTGAGCTTTTCGATCAACTTGAATGCAGTCAAAGCCGCGACTTGCGGCAGGTGTTAAGTGTACGGAGTTACGCCGTGGCGAGCTCGAAAACTTCTAGCGCGCATCCCAGCGCGCCACTTTGAGGGCAGTTTCTCCAGGAACCGTAGTATATTTAAACAGCAAAATAAAGGGTAGCTTTTTTTCGATTTTACCTACTATTTTTTTAATGCTAAAATTCCACACTGTAGATATACGTTCTTTCCGTCATGATTTCGTACTGTTCAGTCCTTTCCCCAGAGCGCAATCGCTCTCGTGGACGAGACAACCGACAGTCACATTGGCCACTGTACGATAGGAGCTTACTGTTCAGAACAGCGCTCCAACATGACTATCCGCACGTTGATCGATTGCACCTAATCCCTCCAGTCGTATTAAACTCTTTAATGTAAAGCGGAATGTCAACCTGCGACACCCCGCCCCCTCTGATCACAGCCCGACCAGCGGCATCAATGCCCGACAGTTTACGTCATCTCATCTTGTTGTTACACCACTGATACGCGAACACACGGTCACATCGGCGATAATTCCAGTCTTCTGTTCACAACCCACAACACTGCCATCACGATGTTGCTGCTATGTTGCTGACACGCACAAATCACGCACAAACACGCACAAATCGCAGGAACTGCGTCCAAGACAGGCAGGTTTTGCTGCCGGCTGCCTGGGTGCCTTCCTTGCTGAGTTCGGTTCTGTTTCCCGATGCCGAGTGCAACCGACGTTCAACGTGGTTCTGTGACAGAACCACGTTGAACGCCGGTTGCACTCGGCATCGGGAAACAGAACCGAACTCAGCAAGGAAGGCAGCCGGCAGCAAAACCTGCCTGTCATGGACGCAGTTCCTGCGATTTCCATAACGTCGAAAACGTCGACACAGTTCCGCGTGGTTTCGCTACTGTAGCTCCGTGTGAGTCCCGCAATCCGGAGACGGCCATCTTTCCCAGTGTACGTGGCGCTGCTGGCACTGCTCCGGAACTTCGCTGTTTCTAGCGGCTTCGTTTGCTCGTTACATAAAATTAGTGATAAAAACGTCAATGCAACCGAAATGTTCTGCACGTTTGGACTAGAAGACGGAATTACAGGCGGCCTTCGCTGCCGCTGAAGCTCAATCAACTCAATAGCATTTATTAAACAACGTGCGCGACCTGCTCAAAAACGAAACCGAAAGAAGATGAGTCGGGAGGGCAAAAGCTTTCTCCACTCTGCCTGGAGAAGGAGGAAAACGTCTCGTTCCTCCCTTCTTCTCGTGTCCGCTTGGGGGCGAGTCAGTAGAAGGGAGGAAGACGCGCCGTATCTATCTTTTTCCTCCATTTTTTCTTAGAGTGTGACTCAGCACGACTTCGGAAAACCTTAAAAAGTGCGAACATGTTTTGAAGTGTTTGAAGACATATTGAATAATAGGGCCACCGAGCGTTTCGTTTTATACGTTTATCAGAGCTCTTGAATGCTTACCTTCTGTAGGCACCTTCAAATTTCTTGGGCAGCAAGCCGTAAAACATTGGCACTACAACGCCGTTGACTGTGGCAAGCACCAGGTACAGTTGGTAAAACTGTGCTGGGGTGACTTTAAAGGTCCCGTCCGCGAACCACGTAGTCGCCTGAGCCAGACAGCTTAAATTGCGCTCGGTCGCAAAGATCAGGATGCTTTCGCTGTCGCCCTCTCCGCTGTCGTGGAGGAGAAAGGAATCTCCTTTGGCTGTGTTTATGAAGGTAAAACAGTCATTATTATCATATATGTCGCGCACTGCGATTTTGCGCCGCAATACACTTTACCTTAAACTCTGTGGGCATTCGTATGTCGGCTCTGCAAGATGGTACGCTGTACTCGAAATTCGCCGCTGCCTTTGCTTGCGGATTGTGCGCCGAAGTGTTGACAGTGCGGGAATTTGCGATGCAGTGTCGTGACTGACACAGGGAGCCGCTTCCAGAAGTATTTGGTGCCGTGCTAGACGGCCTTCCACTGGAATAACGAAGGACGTTAGTGAACTTGTTTTGGGAATATAAGAGCAGGAACAGATTTTGGTACATACCAGCCTTTTCCTTCATTTGATGACAAAGCCGAAGCACGTTTATCTTGGTGGGGTCACCGGCATGCGTATGGTCACTGGAATAAGAGATTACACGAGTCTTGGCGTGATCGGCGACTATTTTAGTTTCACAAACTCCTCTTCGCCGACAGGCCCAATACAACGTAGTTTCGTTAACCTTAAAGGGATACTGGAATCATATTTAAGCGTCTACCGTTTTTGCTGTTTCTACGTCTCTTGCGGTTCGGCCAAGACAGCGGGCACGGAGAGAGTAACTAAATATCCGTACGACATATTTTAAACGGACGACGCGGAAACCTCCTCCACCGACGAGGGCGACCTGCGGTACCGAAAGCGCGCAAAATGTGACGTCTTTGGTCCTGGGCTTACTACTGGTCAGAGCCGCTAAACGCTTCTTTTTAGTCGAAATGCAAAATATCAGTGGCGCGAACCGTTTCAATTATGTATAAAAGTTGTTTTTGTTCAGTATTTTAGATCAGAAAAGAAACGAATGTAGTTTATAAAGTACGGAAACAAGAAATGACCCGTCGACATACCCGCCACCAAGCGGTGGAAAAGGCGGCGCATACTATAGTCGGTTACAAGTTAAGAAGGTAGTAGAAGCTCCTCCCCATAAGCGTGATGCGCCCGCTTCAGACGCCTCTGCAGTCGAGAAAATAGTTCGCTGAAAACGCCCCTTCTTCTTCAATGGATAGATATTTACTACAGACAGACCTTGTAGCGGGTGGCAGCTTGCGCCACCTAGCCGAGGCAAATTACTCGCTCCGGAAGGGTGAAGTAAAAAGAAGGCAGCAGTGCAACGAAAATTGTAACTTTTATAAGTAATGCATATATGGTTGTTGGTTTTAGTTTGATAACCTTCCTACACGAATTAGGTACATTCCGTGCATTTGCTGCGTTTGTTAAAAAAACCGTGCGTTTCGGGTTTTGAAACCCCCTACGATTCGCGTTTTGAAAAATCCGAAGTCGTCTTTTCTTTTCCGTTATGAATTTCAACGTGGAGACAGCGGAATGCAATTCCTCCGATTCTGCTTCGTCAAGAGAGTCTGGTGCAGCCTCGCCGTCTACGCCAAGGCGCCTCTACAAGAAGCATAAGTGCGGCGATGTCCTCAACCGAGTTGCACGGCAGCTGATAATGAACGCGTACATTCAGGTGCGACACGAACCGCCCGCCAAGCCCGGCCTCACTGTGGAGAAGTCCTGCATCAAAGTCAGCAAACTGCTTGGCGTTGGTGTACGCACCGTCCTCGAGATTTGGAAGCAGGCGAAAGAAACCGAGGGACAAGTTGTGACACCTTCTCGGAAGCGCCCAACAACTGAAGGCAAGAGGCGGCGCAAAGTCAGGTATGGCGACTTCAAGTTGTGCGCGCTGAGATCGTGCGTCCACCGTTTCTTTCAACGGAACGAGGTCCCTAAGTCAAGAAAATAACGGCCAAAATCTTGCACGAGCATTGAACTTCCCTCGTTGAAGGCTTGGACTGTGCGTCGTCTTCTCCACGACATCGGATTCGAGCATGACAAGAGGGAACGAAACTCGCGGCTGATTGAACGAGAGGACATCGTCGCCTGGCAGCAGAAGTACCTGCATGAGATCGCACGTCACCGACAAGATGGTCGAAAGGTCTTTTACTTGGACGAGATGTGGGTGACGGCAGGGCACACTGTCTCAACGGTGGGGGTAGACACGACCGTGGCCTCGTCTCACGACGCCTTCATGCGTGGTCTCTCAACTGGCCTCAAGCGGCCATCGGGGAAGGGCCAGCGTCTTATTGTCACCCACATCGGCAGCGGTGAAGGCTTCATCGGCGGCTGCCTGGACGTGTTCCGTGGAAAAAAGACCATCCGATTACCACGAGGAGATGGATGGCGCCCGCTTCGAGAAGTGGTTCGACGGTGTCCTCGACAAGCTGCCGACAGGAAGCGTTATCGTCATGGACAACGCTTCTTACCATTCACGGCGGTTGGAAGCAGTGCCGACGACGAGTTCCCGCAAGGACGACATCCGACAGTAGCTGACGTCTAAAAATGTTTCATGGGACCCCAAGATGCTGAAGACGCAGCTGCTCGAAATTGTGGCCTTGGTGAAGCCACAGCACCTAAAGTATCGTGTGGACACTGCTGCCGAGACGGCTGGCTGCACTGTGGTCAGGCTCCCACCGTATCACTGCGAATTCAACCCTATTAAACTGGTATGGGCGCAGATCAAGAATGGCGTTGCTGTCCGAAACACGACGTTCAAGATTGACGACGTGGGGACAATCCTCAACGAAGAAGTTTACAAGGTCACCACTAACAACTGGGTTAATGCTGTCAGGCACGTTATTGACATCGACGCAACGTTCCGACGAGGCGGTGCCACAAGTGCCCACATCCAGCCCATCGTCATCCAGCCGGATGGAGAGGGCACCCAATGCGAGAGAAACCTGTCTGGTGTCGAGCCCTTGGACGAAGTTTAACGCCACCATTATGGAGAAAGCGTGTAACATCTCGGAACACAAAACGGTCTTTTTAAGGACCACTCATATGCTTTAAAATCGGATTGTTGTTCTCGTCCACCACTGACCTCCCGTGTCTCATGTTGTCATGCTTCTCTGCTCGTTGCCGTATAGCATTTCGATATGCAGCCACCAGACAAACTTTTTATTTTTGTTGCGATAATGTCTAAGCTGGTCTATACATTGCACTGTGCCATGAATCACAAGTATAGATTTCAACTTCGCGAAAACAAAAGTTTGCAGCCCATCTACGGCAAAGACATCAGATGCCATATTGGCCCTTCCCGCTGTCCAAACATCTTTGCTACGCAACAAATAGAATTTTGATTGCAAATAAGCTCTTTTTTGTCTAAGAAAAACGACACAACAGATCACGGCCAGTGCTCTGCTTTAAAGCATAAATGGGACATCTGTGGCCATTCACACGACTGAGGCCTCTGCGAATAACAAAACCGTGTGTTAGCACAGCGGAGAGCGAAATCGCAGTACCAGTGCTCTTTTTTGAAGTCTAAAGGGAACGCCTGTGGTCGTTCACATGACCGAGGCCCCTCTGAAAACAACAATAACGTGTGTCAGCACTGTGGACAGCTAACTCTTACTGCCAGTGATCTGTTTCGAAGAATAAACTGGACGTCGGTGTCCATTCACGCTACCGAGGCCATTCTGAGAATAACAGTAATGTGCGTCAGCACTGTGGGCAGCTAACTTTAACTGCCAGTGATCTGTTTCGAAGCATAAACTGGACGTCGGTGGCCATTCACATGACCGAGGCCCCTCTGAAAACAACAATAACGTGTGTCAGCACTGTGAGCAGCTAACTCTTACTGCCAGTAATTTGTTCCAAAGCATAAACTGGGCGTCGGTGGCCATTCACACGATTGAGGCCACTCTGAGAATAACATTAATGTGCGTCAGCACTGTGGGCAGCTAAATCTTACTGCCAGTGGTCTGTTTCGAAGCATAAACTGGATGTCGGTGGCCATTCACACGACCGAGGCCACTCTGAGAATAACAATAACGTGCGTCACCACTGTGGGCAGCTAACTCTAACTGCTAATGATCTGTTTCGAAACATAAACGGGACATCTGTGGCCATTCACACGACTGATGCCACCCTGGGGATAACAATACCTTGTGTTAGCACAGTGGAGAGCAAAATCCCAGTGCTAGTGTTCCGTTTCGAAGCATTATAGAGACGTTGAAAGTTCCCTTGAAGTCGACGGCCATTATGAAGTCTTGGGTCGCATTTCGGCGAGTTGGCTAACACCTCGTGGTGGATGAGGAGCAGGCTGCCCTCTGCGCCGAAGTGCGGTCTGAAGGGGTGTGGCATAGATTTCCTGAATTTCAGAGGCGCCATTGTACTGGCTTGAAATATATCGTAAAAACAGCACCGATTGCTTGACGTGAGGAAAAGTCGGCTACAACATTGATGACGAATTGGTGAGAGGACGGAGATCTGGGGAATACCAATGCCATTAACTGGGCCTAGTTCAGTTCGACTCAAGCTTGATATTGTGCATCTTGCAGAAACTCTGTGATGAAGTGAAGCGGTCTTCCATAGAGACCTCAGTTTTGAGCCTCCCGGACTAGTGCAATGTAGAGGATTTAATCAAACCTTTTTAAAGCCGGTAAGAACCATGATGCACAGATTGCAGCCTGACTTGTTGCCGAGGACAGAGTTGTGAAGTACTGAAAGGTCGTTTTTGAGTGCTTGGGTGGCTTCTAAAACTGGTTTAGAATGAATGGAGGTATTTCCGTGTTTTGTGATGCTATAGTCTGTAACAGGCATAATCCCCTTTTCCGTTGGTGCTGCTGTAGTGCCACCATCAGCTGGCCCAGAGGTCAAATATATAGTGCAGGTCACGATTTGGGGTCCCTTCTTGCACCCGGATCAAGTGGGTCGCCTCCTGGAAGGCCTGGGGTTGTACTGTTGGAGCGGAATTGTAGGATCAGTCTAATGGGCTGCTAAGAATTTATCCCATACGACGAATCATGCAGAGCCCTTTGAAGGCTGAGGTCTAAGGCTTGCAACGAGATCAGATAGGTAGCATGGTGCTTCCCACTGTCGGTGTGCACTTGCCATACCCCTCGGCTTGGGGAGCCCCATGCTAACCCTTAGCTCTCAGGCCCGAGCCCGCTGTACTCGTCATAATTTCGAACCAATAACGCCGATGACGAGTCCATGTTGTCCAGTCCAGAACCATTTCAAATTTGCCTGATGGCTCCTTATCCAATTCCAGGTCGTGAACTTTAACAGCAGAGGGACGTGAAATTCATTTTCTGTTTTTTGTTCAGAGTACATTTTGTCTGGCAATGGGTATCTAAAAATGATGGCTGCGATAGTGTAAGTAACGCGGCTCGGAAACAGGCTTTTTGTGCGGTGCCACTCATTTCATCAAATGACCTTTCCCCGACAGTTCGTTCCATCAACGCTGCGACGTTTTATCAACAGATTGTTTCATCGACACTCGCTCATCGAATTATCTTGCTATGTTTCGTCGACAACATTTTTGTATGGTTAGCGGTGGGCTGGTTCGTTGGTGAGCAAGGGTACGGGTACATGCACGGGGGCAGGACCACCCTTACACGCTGCTGCGAAGCGGTATGTACGGGTTGGCTGGGTGGGTTCACATTTTTGTAATGAACTGCTGGAGACTGTCGCCGCAAAGCGTCGTGAACTGGGTGGGTCGGATAGTTTAACATGTGCCCCAGTGATAAACGCACAACAAAATGTTCCTACAGCCTGCAATTTGTGTGTCGCTGAAACTTCACAGCACGGTGTGGTAGTGTCGATGAAACGAGAGTCGTAGAACGTTGATGAAACATGTGTCGATGAAACGACAGGGACCCTTCTTTCCGATGGTTTCATGAAAGCGCTGACACTGAGGACTGCGAAGTTGCCTCCAAGAAGCTCAATATGTTTTTTTTACACGAGTATGTTTTTGACAAGGATGACCAGAAAGATGATGGCAGACTCAGAAGAGCTCGTTCGCGGCTACGGCCTGGTATAATGCAGAGATAAACATACATCAGAATTGTAATTAGGCGGTTTGAGCTGTTGCTTGATTCAAACATTGTTGATTTTATTGTTATAAAGACAAATCATTCTGCAACTTGCATTCGGACCAAGATCAGGACATCTGAGTATTCGGTATGCTTTCAATTCTTGATTTAAACAAATATTTCACATATAAGAAAGCCACAATTCATGAAGCGGAAAGCTGCCCTTGCAATCAATTTTTATTGACATACTTTTCATCTTTTACAAATTATTAAACCAATGCTGCAATCCAATATTGTGGACACATTTTCCTTGTAAAGTAAATTGGAAAAAGTTGGTGCGTGTTTACCGGTAATACCCCAGGCCGTACACGCGTCACGTACCCGAGTTTCGAAGCATAAACGTACGACTGACAGGGCCTCTGAGAGCAAGCAGAATGTTCGGAAGCATTTGAGAGAACCAAATCTGCTTCCCTCAAATTCTGATATATTTTCCAAAAGAAGACATCAGCTTCTTAACGTCCAAAACAATATCAATTAAATATTTGTAACATACGCATCACTGGCTTTATCATTTGTATGCCACATGTATGTAACAGCTCATTATTGCGAACGAGGGTGCACCCGCGGGTACTATCGCAGTCATAGATTACCGTGCAGCTGATTGCGACGCGGAAACTTGACAAGGACGCGACGTTTCACAGATGAATACATACTGCTTCGAAGGCGTCAATTCAGTAGACAGACTATTTATTAACGCCGGCAAAGATACGGTCGAAATCGGGTGAAAACACTTACTGTGTTCGCGGTTCACTTATGCCCCGCCCCTCCCGCACAGCCCACTACACTTATAAAGAATAGTTCGGTGACCACTGCATTTTAACGTCGCTCCACGAAAACCACTAAGAAGAAAAGCCGATGCCGTCACGACGTTTAGGCGCAACCTGAGGCAGAGAAGCAGACGGCGTTCGACGTATTTACGATGCTAGGCCTTACTCCCGCATTGAAATTTTCGATGGCAATGCTATCGCTGGATTCTCACGCTGACGTGCAGAACCTATTGCGAATAAAAGTGGACGCGGTTACGACTTAGCGACGTATGCTCGGGTAAGTGAAAAACCGCATTAAAAAACAGTTTAATTGCTGCAAGATACTGGAGTCGTAGAAAATCTGCCCGGCAGCCATGTTGAAAATATTCATTTGCCACAACAAGATTGTTTTGGGCAGGTCGTGACGTCACGGAAACAATGTGACGCGATTGGTGGCGGAGGAATACAAGACTTCCCTTTGAGGGGCCTTTGCCGCTACCTTCTTGACTTGTAACCGACTATAGAAAGGAGTAGTGGGATCAGGCGCCGACATGGAAAGGTCCCGGATGTAAGCGGCGGCGCTGAGGTCGTATAGACAGGAGGATCTGACTGGCTCCGAGCGTTCCGAAGGCTTTCGGCGAGAACCTTTGTCTTGCGGTTTGGCCGTTTCGCGGTATGGCAGCGCGAAGTGGCTCCTATTCTGACCTGATCTTTACCCGTGTTTGCTGTCGTTTGTGGCCAATGAAGTGTCATGCCGAATTAGTGTTTAATTGAGCAGCAAATGCAATGAGAGCCGCTCTGGCTGCGCGCTGCATACAACCTATCCAGAACATGCTTTAGTGGCGCCCTCTTGAGCCGTCGACACGAAGTGCGGCAGCTGTGACCGCTCGCTGAGCTCACTACCCCTCCTCTAGTTCACGGCCACTCAAGCAACCAAGGACGGCATGAGGGAGGTTATTTTTTGCTTGTTTTGTAATTTTAATTTGCCTTTAACTCTTAAAATAAAGTGAATTTCAAGAAAAGAAAAGTTTCACTAAGTTGCTACGTTTAGTGCGCTCAGGTTCGGTGCAAATTAAAAACCAGTAAAAAAGTCCTTGCAGGGCCTCTTTAAAGGGATACTTCAACGATATTTGAAATATATCCGTCGTGTTATATTCGTAAATGACAATCGCACGTTTGAAATATCCGTAAATGACAATCGCACGTTTGTATTTTGAGCCTGGTGGCTGTATTTTTTGTTATAAACGGCACACTGTAGCAAGCCCTCGGAGAAGGCCCAGCTTAGAGCGCGTAATATCCGACGCAATCGTGACGTAGGTCGTCTCGGGACGAGCAAAGCTCCGGCGAGGCTGACCTCGAGGGGATGGCCTAGTCGTTCCAGCCACCGAAGCTGCTGCTTTTGTACGAATTTTGAGTGACGGGTTAATCTTTCATAATCTTGTAGGGGGACAATAGCTACTTCTGGAACACACAAAAGGGATTCTCGGGAAGACGGCAGTTCCTCCTTCCCCTCTTCTCTCGTCGTGGCCGGAGGCGAGACACTCACCGTCACTAGCTTTCAGGGTTCCTAGACGGTCATTACAAACGAGGCGTTAGCGACATCCAGCAGGTGCTCTTTGCTAATCGTTTAATTCATTTTAAAGTTCCTTTTCGTGACTTTTTTTAACAAGATAATGGTGTGCTCAATGTGATACTGCTCCTTTGAACACATATAGACCATAAAATAAGCGCCGAAATTTCGTTGTAGTATCCCTTTAATGCAAGTGTACGAATGTCCTTCGTGAAGAAGCATATCGCCATCACTCTTAGCAGTAACTACCTCCATTTAGGAATCGAGAGTGAGATGGGAAGCAAAAGAGAACCGTCTCTTATAATCCGGGAGCAACCGGCATAATAAATCCTAAAGTGGGGCGCGAAAAAAAAAAAAAGAATCGGGTCTAGGTTTTTTTTTTTATTGTGAATTTTATGTTCTCGAAGTTCTTTTGTTAATAAGGTGACCCAGATAAGACAACGTGCAGACTAAAGGCTGCATGTTGCCTTATCTTGGGGTCATTGGGACATGCTTTTGTTCCCGTTCGTGCAGTAGTCAACCGCAGTGACCTTGTATAGATTTGGTTGGGTGACCCCCTTCCGTAACTTTCCTAAGAAAACAAGATCGAAAAAAAAAACGTTTAACGATCTTGGGGTCATTGAGTGACAAACTGCCAGCGTGGCCAGTCATCCTATGACAAACGTTCCGCTGTGATGAACGGGCCTGTTACCAGTTGCCCTATGACGAATGGACATGTGACAAATGGGCCGTTCAAGGGTGTAGGCCCGTTTGTCATGTGCGCATTTGTCATAGGCCAACTGGTAATAGGCCTGTTCGTCACAGCGGAACATTCGTCATAGGGAAATTTGTCATTAGGAAAGTTTGTCACGGTGCTAACCGGATATTCGAATTTGCCCAACTTATATTCACTTGGCTTTGCATGCAGTAGAGATTAGTACGTTATATTTCATTTTTGCTGAAGAGAGGGAACATTCCAAACAAGTCGTCGTTGTACTTAGAATCAACAGGTTTATTGAGCGAAACAAAAACAAATTAAAAAGCGCTATTCTGAGCTGCCGCCCTCAAGGTTTCAAGACGATTGCGGCCATCGTAGCGGCTCACAATTATCTAAAGACGCCGGTTGCAGTCGGCGTGCTTCTTCGACACCCTCGAAGATGTCGTGCCGCCCTCTGCTTGAGCCAGCTTCATCTCTGTCAAGGACTGCTCTCTCTTGATGCAGCCCGGGAACGCCCAGATATTGAGAGAACTGGAGCCCACGTTGCTCTGCCGTAAAACAAAAAATGAGCACACACACTCGTGGAGAAGGCTTTTTGAGTGGGCACCGTACTGAAATTTTGAGCCACTAATGCAAAAATGTGCTACAAAAATCTTTGAAGTTCTCAGAGGATTAGGTCAGTTCTTACCTGCAGTCCCCGGTGCCACGCTTCGATGCTGTTGTTCGCCCTCGGTATTTCTGCTAGTGTTGATTCTCTGACTGACCAAACCAGAGGAGGGAAGGTGACAGACGACAAGCCGTTTCGACGGGGTCTCTCGATATACACGTCCTCGAAGTAGTCCGCCATGAGTGAGGCATCGATGGGGAAAGCCTCGAGAAGGTCCTGGAAGGCCTCGGGAATGTCGGCGATTGGAAAGAAGGCCAATGCTGGAAGCATTCTCATCTGAAAATCCACTAGAAATAAAGTAACCATTTGGCTTAACTGAAGACAACAATAAGACATATAAATAGAATGCCGCATATTAGAACAGCAAACTCTTCATCTGAATTGTAGCGACTCTGGTGACTACTGGAGCACACCTTCCTGTACACCAACTGGGATAAGTGAAAAAAGCTGCGCCGGGAATCATGGCTTGTATCACGTTGATGGCCGCTATCTCGAAGTCCGTGTAAGCCACCTCAAGGCAGTTGGCCCCCATGGGACTCAGCACGACTTCGGAAAACCTTAAAAAGTGCGAACATGTTTTGAAGTGTTTGAACACATATCGAATAATAGGGCCACCGAGCGTTTCGTTTTATACGTTTATCAGAGCTCTTGAATGCTTACCTTCTGTAGGTACCTTCAGAATTCTTGGGCAGCAAGCCGTAAACCATTGGCACTACAACGCCGTTGACTGTGGCATGCACCAGGTACAGTTGGTAAAACTGTGCCGGGGTGACTTTAAAGGTCCCGTCCGCGAACCACGTAGTCGCCTGAGCCAGACAGCTTAAGATGCGCTCGGTCGCAAAGATCAGAATGCTTTCGCTGTCGCCCTCTCCGCTGTAGTGGAGGAGAAAGGAATCTTCTTTGGCTGTGGTCATGCAGGTAAAACAGTCATTATTACCATATATGTCGCGCACTGTGATTTTGCGCCGCAATACACTTTACCTTAAACTCTGTGGGCATTCGTACGTCGGCTCTGCAAGATGGTACGCTGTACTCGAAATTCGCCTGCTGCCTCTGCTTGCGGATTGTGCGCCGAAGTGTTGACAATGCGGGAATCTGCGATGCAGTGTCGTGACTGACACAGGCAGCCGCATCCAGAAGTATTTGGTTCGGTGCTAGACGGACTGTTAGCGCGAACAAGCGACCGCCGGTTTTTCCAGTTTTTCTCTTTGAAACCAAGGGATGTCATCCAAGTAATTATTGCTACGGAAAGAGCTCATATAGTTCTATAATGTAAGCGATAGAATTTCGTGCTCGCTAGTACTATTTAGAAGTAAAATGCGAAAACGCGCCGATGTCGTGTTCGCGCTAACAGTGTCGCGATGTGTACCTCTTTTCTAATTCCATTTTATTGAATGGCAATGACAGCCCCATAGGGATTGAACATAGAGTGAAATCTGCCACCTTGTTGACAAACCTACCTGATGAAGGTGGCCACGAGACTCCCTTCTCACCACTTGGTCACTTTAATGAGCCGTTCACTATTGTATCTAGTTGTACTGTGGCAGCAATGTTGCAGCTGTGATGCTCGTGGGGCCAGGTCTCTTTCAGATATGCATATCCCCCTCGGAGAGTAGCACATCGCGGTGGCAGCTGGTATGACAAGAGTATAGGGTAAATACATCAGCCAAAAATATTGAACAGTCAGACAAGCTAGTCTACATGCCACACAATTCTACACATGGAGACTAAACAAAAAGTGAAAGCAATGCAACATTGTCTTTACAGGGCTGTGTATCTCAAGTCTCTCTTCCCTAGCCCTGCGTTGACCAAGACGCGATGTGTGTATACTTGCAAGTTCAGACGAAATGGGGCAATCTACCTACGTTGGTCTCTATAGTTTGCATTGCAAAAGCAAACCGCGTTTTTATGTCGGCAGTGACAAGGAGACTACAGGCATAATCTGAGGTTCTTTTTCAGAACATAACAATTCTGTAAAACAAACCCACGTTATAGCCTGTGCCGTGTCTAAGTGAGGTGAGTTAAATTCTGGTTGCTCTCCTGAATGTCTATTATAAAGCACTATACACCTGGCAGTGCTATAGCATTTCTTTGTCAAAGGCTACCCAGCAGCACAAAGTGAGTAAGGCACAGAACATCCTTCCGTTGTCTAAGAACGGAGAATGAACCTCTCACAGGGGTGAATGTGCACAAAAAGCACCATTTAGAAATGTATAACATTGAGTGCGTTGTGGGCCGGATGTAGATAATACGACAGATCTATAATTTATGACGCCATCTGAGCGTATGTACAGTCAGCACGGAATGAAACCCGAACGCCGCAACGCGTGGCCATCAACACAGGCTGCTCCACCTGGAGGGCCCCTGAGAACAAATGAAAATCCGCCTATGTGCGAGGGTGCGTGTCCTACTAAGATGTGCCCGACCCTCGCGCGGCACTTCTGGGACTTCAGCCTTTCGCCGGTGGCGGGCTGTAAGCACTGTCGCCCGGTCGACACCTGCGGCTTGCGCACGGTGCGAGAAGGTCAATGCTAGAAGCAGCAGGAGGCTGCTTGTGCGGGCGCCACTGGAGCACCCCCATGGTGTCTTCTCCTCCTGACGTGCGCAGTTTTTATTGTTAGTTATACGTATCGTAATTTTATAATTAGCAGTACTTGTAGCAAAACAGCGCGACATACGAGACAGAAAAACAAATTGGGACACATGACGAGTGCTGACACCCACCTGAAGGTTGCTACTACAAATATTTAGTATATAATATATGAGAACATCCATACGTCCACTCCCAGAGCTTGTCCATTAACCCTTCTTGTTTTTCATGCTCGTTTGCCTCGCCGCTAACGACATAGTGCAGGTTCCACTTACTCGTGCTCTCATCAAACATTTTTCTTAATTGTAGTGATTTGAGCCTTGAACAATACGTTACTCTGTGCAGACTCTGGTCCGATCTGTCCAGCGCACCCATTAATTATCCCTTTGTGTATCGGATGCCCAGCCATATCTTTATAGCGCTGTAATTAGTTATTGCGTGTATTGGCACAACCATACACTTTATGAAATAAATGCTACAACAGATTGAAGCAGATACCTCGGTTTTTATAAGCAATGCGCATGTTTTCGTGCGAGGTTATCAGTCGATTCTAATAAAAAGAGAGGAATTGCTCACTGACACTCTCTTTGGTAACCCCCGATATGCCAGGCGTATCAATTCCAGAGCATAATAAATTCATTACCCTGTCTGAGCAGGGCCTATCGCAAAGAGCTATAGCCAGGGTAAACAGCCGCCTGGTGTCTACCGGGCGTCAGTGCGGCGACACAAAAGCACCCCGAGTGACGGCGCTTACAGCGCGCCACCGGCGAAACTTGGATGTCCCAGACGCGCCGCGCGAGGGTCGAGCACATCTTAGTAGGACCTGCACCCTCGTTCACCGGCCCATTTTCATTAGTTCTCAGGGGCCCTCCGGGTGGAGCAGCCTGTGTCGATGGCCACGCCTTCCGGCGTTCGGGTTTCATTCCGTGCTGACTGTACAATGTCTAGACATGCGAATTTGCTGTCCAGGCAAACCCGTTCCCCATTGCTTTGTTCTGAGAGGCGATTACTACTCAATAACGTCACTGCAGCGTGGTGGTTTCAGACGGTGCTGTGTCATTAGCTATTTTCAGACGTTGGAAACTCAGCAGCAGACGTAGAAAGTACGGTCGCAACTTCTACATCCATTTAGCCCAACTAGCTGACTAGATAGAATCATAACTATTGATGTCGCAAACCTGCTGAGGTTGGATGAGGTAAGCTTTGAATTTCAAAAGTTTACAGATTTCAAACCCTGCTGTGTTTCAAATTTGAAAAGTTTGATAATGTCAAGTTTCTGAAAGTTCAGGTTTCAAGATTTCAACTCTCTTTACAGATGGAGTATGAAAAGTTTGAACATTTTGAATTTCTTTGCTATTCATGTTCAAAGAATTCGAACTTAGGTTTTTGAATCTCAAGGAACAAGATGAAATACCACAATTAAAAATAAAGTTTTTAAGGACTGATCTGGAAAAAACGTGAAAGTGCTACAAAGTTGACTAAAAACGCTGCACATTTTATTTTGTGCTATAAACACTACTTTCTTCCCGGTACCGGGTTCTTATGATACCTCTTGTTATTTATCATGATTTATGAAACAAGCCTTGAATTGGTTGGACGGTTTAGCGACAAGACTTGAGGCGATATGGTATGCATCAGGAATCGCTACCTCTTTGCAAACTGGAAGCAATGCCATTGACTACCCTTAAATGAGATGCTGGCATGAGATAACGAAATATACAAGTTGATGCGCGCAGACAGAGTCGCCAAGGCAAGACATCTTTCTTCACAAAAGTTTGTAGTTGCTCTGGGCGTTTATTTCCAGTGTGATGGCCCGTGGTGCAGAGAAAACACTGCACGCAGGTACAGCACCCGACAGAGCTCAAGGTCAAGGAGCATGCAACCAGACAAGCTCGCAGGTCCCCCGGCCCCCCAAGATAGAGCTGATCAGGTAATGACCGGTCGTGCGTCAGTCTCACTACACTGCCGGTTTCTTTGGCACTTCAGTGGCTCCAAGGCAAGGCATCGGCCTACAAACACCAGGTGGAAGATTCTAATCCCGGCCCAGGTGCCCACAATTTGACAAAGGCTTATTGTGGAGAAGATCGTGTAATCGAGTTTTTTGTTGCACGTCTGATCCCCAAGTGGTCCAAATTAATCCTCAGTCATCTGCTGGGGTGTTCCAAATGCCCGTCGTCGGTTTCGCTTGTAAAACCCACAGATTTGATTTTGCCAAGCTGGTTCTTCGCGCTTTCCTTCTTAGAAAAATAAGCACCGGGTATATCTTGATTACGTTAAGCTAGGCTCATACTGCTTGTACATCATACAAAAAAGTCTGCATACAGATTTTTAGGGCGAGCCACTACGAGATCCATGCATCGAATGCAGCATGGCAATGGGTTTAAGGAGAAACTTAGCATGCGGCATTCGAACCACAGATATTGCGGTGAGTTGTGTTTGCGGAGTGTGGGATGGCCCCACGGGCCATCCCACAGGAAAAAAACGCCCACAGCAACTACAAACTTATGTGAAGAAAGATGTCTTGCCTTGGCGACTCTGTCTGCGCGCATCAACTTGTATATTTCGTTATCTCATGCCAGCATCTCATTTAAGGGTAGTCAATGGCATTGCTTCCAGTTTGCAAAAAGGTAGCAATTCCTGATGCACACCAGATCGCCTCAAGTCTTGTCGCTAAAACGTCCAACCAATTCAAGGCTTGTTTCATAAATCATGATAAATAACGAGAAGTATCATAAGAACCCGATACCGAGAAGAAAGTAGTGTTTATGGCACAACATAAAATGTGCAGCGTTTTTAGTCAACTTTGTATCACTTTCACGTTTTTTTCTAGATGAGTCCTTAAAAGCTTTATTTTAAATTGCGGTATTTGACCTGGTTCCTTGAGATTCAAAAACTTAAATTCGAATTCTTCGAACATGAATAGCAAAGTAATTCGAAATTTTCAAACTTTTCATACTCAATCTGTAAAGAGAGTTGGAATCTTCAAACCTAAACTTTCAGAAACTTGACATCGTCAAACTTTTTAAATGGAAAACACAGCAGGGTTTGAAATTTGCAAACTTTTCAAATTCAAGCCTTTACTCCTCCAACCTCAGCAGGTTTGCGACATCCCTAGTTATGATTTTATCTAGTCAACTACTTCGGCTGAATGGATGTAGAAGTTGCGACAGTAGTTCTTCCGTCTGCTGCTAAGTTTCCAACGTCTGAAAATAGCTAATGACACAGCACAGTCTGAAACCACGACGCTGCAGGGACGTTACTGAGTAGCAATCGTTGCTCAGAATAAAGCAGTGGGGAAAACGTTTGCCTGGACAGCAAATTCGCATGTCTAGACATTGTACATACGCTCAGATGGCATCATAAAGTTTATATCTGTCGTATTATCTACATCCGGCCCACAACGCACTCATTGTTATATATTTCTAAATGGTGCGTTTTGTGCACATTCACCCCTGTGAGAGGCCCATTCTCGGGTCTTAGACAACTGAAGGAATTTCTGTGCCTTACTCACTTTGTGCTGCTGGGTAGCCTTTGACGAAGAAATGCTCAAGCACTGCTTGGTGTATAGTGCTTTATTATAGACATTCAGAAGAGAAACCAGAATTTAAGTCGCCTCACTCAAACGCGGTACAGGCTGTAACGTGAGTTCGCTTTACAGAATTGTTTTGTTCTAAAATAGAACCTCAGATTATGCCTCTAGTATCCTTGTCACTGCCGACATAAAAACGTGGTTTGCTTTTGCAATGCAAACTATAGAGACCGACGTAGGTAAATTGTCCAATTTCCTCTGAACTGTCAAGTGTGCACACATCGCGTCTTGGTCAGCGCAGGGCTAGAGAAGAGAGACTTGAGATACACAGCCCTGCAAAAACAATGTTGCATTACTTTCATTTTTTTTAGTCTCCATGTGTAGGATTGTGTGGCATGTAGACTAGCTTGTCTGACTGTTTAATGTTTTTTGGCTAATGTATTTATACTGTTGTCATACCAGCTGCCATGGCGATGGGCTACACTCCGACGGGAATATGCACATCTGAAAGAGACCTGGCCCGATGAGCATCACAGCTACAACATTGCTGCCACAGTACAACTAGATACAATAGTTAACGGCTTATTCAAGTGACCAAGTGGTGACAAGGGAAACTCGTGGCCACCTTCAGCAGGTAGGTTTGTGAACAAGGTGGCAGATTTCACTTTTCGTTCAATCTCTATGATGCTGTCATTGCCATTCAATGATGTGGAATGAGGAAAAAGGTACTGTAAAATTTTTGAATCAATGTATATTCAGCACTCAATTTTGATGAATCTAAATATTGGGGACATCAAGGTTTGCAAAAAAAATTCCAAACAATATTTGATTACAACAAAACCATGCTGGTAGTTGCGAATTAGTTTTCTCAACTTAATGTGCGGGCGATTGCAGAGCCACCATGCACTTTAACAAATATTAAACACAAGCATGATGTTGTACTGCTTTGTAATTTAATGGCATCACCTGTCGTTATCCCGCACCTTTGTTTCGGGTGCTGCGTGTGTGTCGTCATAGATAAAGGGCTTGTGGCTATTCAGTTCCGTTGTAGATCATGAGGGAATTAAATGTATCTCATTTCCTTCCAGCGGGACCACTGTGATTCCTGTCGGAGAAAAATGAGATGTCTGGCTCTTTCCTGGGTTATGGCAGAGCTAAATCGCCACAAACCTAGACGACACGGGTTCTGACCTGGCCTATGTACAGTCGCACAACTGGTATACTACGTTCGCCCCTAAGCTGACGGTGCAGTGGAAGCTACGTGCTTGCTGGACCACTTGTACGTCCATTATTTGCCATCTGATCACGCTCCCGCACACATCCATGCTCCGGGAGCAGTTTCCGGTGATGAGAGGAAGGCAGTCGATAGGTCCAGTGTATGTGTAACTCCCACCGCACTGTCAGCTTGGTGGTGAACAGAGCATAGGAAACAGCTCAGCAAAAATAAACTATTACTACTACTAAAAAAACTATTACTACATTGCATTAGCACTAAATGACAGAGAGCAAGTTTATATGATTTGTAGGCTAAATGAGGCCTCTTATTGAGGGCCGCATTGGAGACCTGTGGCCAAAATCAAAACATTTAGGATGGAACCAGCAATAATTAACTGGATTGATTTCCACCTAAAAAATTGAAGCGAAAGTGTGGAAAGCAACGGTAATGTTGCAAACCCTCTGCCAGCATATTCGGCTGTAGCTGACAGTTCTGTTTTGAGGTCAGTCATGACATATATAAATGACATACTGCACAGCACACCCCAGAAATACAGGTCGGGCTCTGGGGACGATTGTATTATTTACTCAATGATGATCGCTTTGGATAAGCAAGCATCATCAAATAGGTATGCTAACCACATAAAGGTATTGTGTGTATTATTTTCAAAGTGTCAAAGTCTGTCATATAGACCAGGGGTGGGCAAAGTGACATGGCGTTAGAGCCGCAGACAAAACAACAAAAGTTCTAAGAGCCACAGGAAAAGTAAAGGAGGGGGGCTGCTTAAAAAAAAAAAAAAGATATGGCGGGAACAATGCTTTCCAAAAAGGACAACTATAATTGTTGACTACAACAAATAACACTAAGCAGCAGAGCGTTGCTTTAACCGCTCAGCAAAAATGAAAGCTTCGGCTGGTTCGCTAGCCAGCCACTGCCCCTGACGCCGGTTATGCGTATACCGTTCGATTTTGTTTTACTGGAACAATAAAAGAAACAGTGTCACTGGACACATCAATGTGTCAAAAACCAGTCCGGCTGTATCTACGTAGTGTAACACAAGGCTGCCAAGTCTGTGAGCTTTTGTTTTTAATTCTAAAATTCTTTTCGTCTTTGGAACACAGGAGGGAAAGCTCACCCGAAAGCAGCAGCCCGCACTTGGACCCGCGATGAGCCGCATGCGGCTCGCGAGCCGCAGGTTGGCCACCCCTGATATAGACTAACCAGATTTTTTTTAGCAAAGTTTACTGCAAGGTAAATATCACATCAGCATTCACCAAGCTCCCTTTTCTTTCATATATATATATATATATATATATATATATATATATATATATATATATATATATATATATATATATATATATATATATATATATATATATATATATATATATATATATATATATGTATATATTTCTAATTCATGCTCTGTTGTCCACCTTTTCACCCTGGAATAGTGCTTTCCCCTAAAGAGATAGTGAACAGAACTTTAGAGCTCACAAAACAAGGCTGGACGAATAGGCGGGACGCTGCAAAAACCCGAAACAACACTCATACAGCGATATCTCTAACAGATCGCTGTATTTTTGGAGAAAAAGTGCTCGAGTGAACACGGCCGACGAGACAAGTCACGTCACGATTCCCATTGCCTCTCCTCCTCGCTACGTCCCTTCGAGCTGCTGAACCGAAGCGAGGAAGAGAAGACGAGGCCGCTTCCCCTCATTCTGAAAATCTGCCGGAGGACAATGAGGTCAAAGACCTCACTTGATCGTGCCCTTTTTTTCCAAACGTGCGGCCATCCGTTTGAAATATTGATGTATGAGTCATGTTTTGGAGTTCCTAGCATCTTGATCAACGCTCATGCATTCTTATTTTCCAAAATCCAAATTTCGGTTCGGTATCCCTTTAACGGAGCACTAAAGCGTGTTTTGAAAGTCTCATTCTATGGTCATACCTCAGTCTACGAGCACTAATCATCCTAAAAAACCAGAAATTACATTCATCGCGGCCGATTCGTATCTTAAGAAAGTGATAAACGTTTCAGACACCTACCATCGTCGCAGAATGACAGATGGCGCTACCGAACCTTGCCGAATATGGTCGAACAACCGATAAACACCTGCCAAATTTGACTAAAAATAAACGGAAACATCCAATCTCTAGTTATATTTGAACTAAGCGGTTGCTATGTGGATGTTGTTTTTTATGTTCGACAGCTCAGCAAAGTCGCCGGATCTGGTTATGCCTCCTTTACGAGAAGGATCACAAAGCGGTTGCTGACTGACTAGTTGGGGCGAAAAGATTTGTGGGAAGGACGTAAGGGAAAGTTGACATTCAGGAACCTTCACCTTGCTGAGTGCATCATAAGTAAGTAATCTCTGGAAAAGTACTGCAGATGGCTTCACATGGGCCCAGATTAATGTAAGTGTTGGTGTCATGCGTCTGTTGCTTTTTTGTCAGATGCAGTGCAGAGCTGTCATTAATGTGAAGACTTCAAGGTAGAAACCGTATTCACAGACTGGCTTCGCCACGCACCTGTGATACATCAGTCATCTAAAAAGGTGAGCTGGTCTTGATAGGCTGACGTTAGCACAAAATTCGAACTTTTCTAAAACAGTAGTGTATGGTGTGCAATTTCTTCAAAGCATAATTTCTATATGAGAGTATTTGAATGCTTTAAATATTAAAGGCAGTGGCACCTCTCTTAGTTTAATTTGATAGCAAATACTACAGGTGTGAACAGTATTGAATAATTTTAAATAGAAAAAGTTTCTTTGGAGTGCTTCTCTCCCTATTGAAAATCGCTCTGATGGGACTTCAGGATTTTTTTAAAGGGTGTGAAGGGGACTTCAGGAATTTCTGAGGTGTTTGAGGCAGCACCGATTTTTTCTGGTGGGTTCGCTTGCCCCGTCAGAGGCTCTCCTGAAATGTCTAAAGTGCCCTTTACAATGCCTTGAAATGTCTGAAAGCCTGTCAAGAGCTTTTCTAATGGGGTCGGGAAAACCTTCATGCTTCTTCAGATGTCTGTGGGGCTACAGCTTAGGTGGAGAAAAGACATTTCGCAGAATTAGAACATAGCTACGTATTGTTCGCAAAGGGGAAAAAATAAGTATTTGAAGAATGTCGATCGTATGTGTGTACGGTCAGATTTTTATTACTACTCTTCTATCAAACACGAGTGGGCTCGTGGACCTGTCTGTCACTGGTCGGGTGTTCGGTCGCCAAGGAGGCCACTGCGGGCGATCGCCCCATGTGAAAAATTGACGGGGCGCGGGCCGAGCGGCGTTTTGAGGCTAACAAGCTTTGCTTGTTGCACGAATAATAATAAAAAGGACAAGCCGAGAGCAGCGCGTTGCCCAAAAACAGGGACGCGAGGGAGAATGCGAAGGCGAAGCGGCAGCGACTCGTTCGGGGAACCGGTTCCACCGCGGGGGACGGTCCCCAAAAAGGAGAAAATAAACAGAACCAGTTTGCTCTTCATTAGAGTCGGGCGTTATCTCTTTTTCGTCGTCGTCAAAAACACGAACAGGCAACTCAAATTGACCGCCCCCCCCCCCTCTTTTACAACGCCTACACACACACACACACTGCGCTTCTCTCCGCCCGGTAATGGGGAGAGGGTGCAGAACCACCAGGGCCGGGCAGCACGCGTCTCCAGTGGTCGGCGGGAGAGAGTGGTGTGAGGAAGCCGAGGAAGCTAGCTAGGAGGCCACTATAGCCATTTTCTATCCACTCGTGGGCGGTTTGCTTCTTACCGCCGTGGATATCTGGAACGGACCGGTTTCCTCCAGAAAGGTGAGCATCGCTTTGAGGGTTCGCCCCTTGGTCTGTTTTGATCGGTGCAATTTCTTCCTTCGTTCCGCAGGTGAACCCCAGTCCGGCGTTGGCCGCCTTCAGCACCGCTCGAGCGCCATCGTTTTCAGCGCATTCAAGGATATGGTGGCTGGTGTCGGCCTACTCGCCGCAAGCCTGGCAGGCGGGATCAGCGTTTCACCCCATGTAGTGCCTGCGCACCGGGATCATGGCACCGTGAGTCCTGAGACGGTGGATGACGGCCGCTGTCCTGCCTTGTTCCTTGCGCCTCTTCATCCGTCCGGCTTCAGAAGCATCCAGCAAGCGAAAAATAAGCCGAAGACGCCGCCCCGACGGCATCATGAACGAAACCGTGACTGTGCTCAGGATTTCTCAGCGGTGACGGGTGCTGCTTGCGAGTTCGTGGTTTTCGCTAAACGTGCTTACTGAGACTGTGTATGTGTCCGTGAGGTGCACCTGCTAGGTTTTATTAGTTGAACTACCGTACATCAGGAATTTCCCCAGCCACATTGTGGGTACTTTGAAATATATTTTTCATTGTGATAAAGAAGATAGTTGTTCCTATCTGATATGATCTCTTTCGTCTACAGATACTTGCGCCCGGGTTTGAACAAGCGTTGGTTTTTATCGTCTTTTTGAGTTGTAATATGCATGTAAAACTCCGCAATAAATTCTCATAACGTTTTGAACCTCATTTTTGTCTATATTTCACAGTCATTTGAGCGTCTAAAGGGTTGATGGGCTAAGGGGTTTGGGCTGACGGGTTGAAGGGCTGTGGGGCTGGAGGGTTTTTCTGCGGGGTATACCTGAAGGGTTTTCCTGTAGGGTATTTTTGAAGGGTTTTGAAGGTCTGTGAGGTCCCATAATCCTTCAAGGCTGATGGGCCCTTTAGAATTATTTTCAATAGGGCTAACAAGAAAAATTGCATTATTATAGAAGTACCTTTTTATGGATTAAAAAAATGCATAGAAAACGAATTTCAAGAACACTGTGTGATATTTGACGTAAATCTAACAAACAAAAGTTGGCAATACAGTACACACCCTATTGAAAATATTTCTAAAGGGCCCGTCAGCCTTGAAGGATTATGGGACCGCACAGGCCTTCAAAACCCTTCAAAAATACCCTACAGAAAAACCCTTCAGGGATACCCCATAGAAAAACCCTTTAGCCCCACAGCCCGTCAACCCTTTAGACGCCCAAATGACTGTGAACCATACACAAAAATGCAGTTCAAAACATTATTGAAAATTTATTGCAGACATTTAGTTTTACATCATATTATAACTCAAAAAGGCGATAAAAAGCAACGTTTGTTCAAACCCGGCGCAAGGAGCGGTAGACGAAAGAGATATCAAATAGGGACAACTGACTTCTTTATCACAAAGAAAAATATCTTTCAAAGTACTCACGAGTCACAATGCCGCTGGGTATATTCCTGAAGTACGGTAGTTCAGCTAATAAAACCGAGCAAGTGCACCTCACGGACACATACACAGTCTCAGTAAGCACGTTTAGCGAAAACCACGAACTCGCAAGCAGCACTCGCCGCCGGTGCGAAATCCTGAGCACAGTCACGGTTTCGTCCATGATGACGTCGCGCCGGCGTCTTCGGCGTATTTTTCGCTCGCTGGATGCTTCTGAGGTCGAACGGACGAAGAGGCGCAAGGAACAAGTCCGGACAGCGGCCGCCATCCACCGTCTCAGGACCCACTTTGCCATAATCCCGGTGCGCAGGCACAACATGCGGTGGGACGCTGACCCCGCCTGCCAGGCTTTGCAGCGAGTAAGCCGACACCGGCCACCATCTCCTTGAATCAGCTGGACACGATGGCGCTCGAGCGGTGCTGAAGGCGGCCAACGCCGAACTGGAGTTCACCTGCGTAACAAAGGAAGAAACTGCACGGATCAAAACAGATCATGGGGCGAGCTCTCAAAGCCATGCTCACCTTTCTGGAGGAAGCAGGTCCGTTCCAGATATCCACAGCGGTAAGAAGCAAACCGCCCACGAGTAGAAACAAAATGGCTATAGCGGCATCCTGGCTTCCTCACACCACCCTCTCCCGCCGGCCGGCCGCTGGCCAGGCACCAGGCAGCCCTGCGTGTTGGCCCTGCACCCTCTCCCCATCGCCGGGCGGGGAGAGGCGCTGTTTGGCTTGTTTTTAGATGCGGAGGATCTCTTGTTCGGGTCTATGCAAGCTGCGCGCGTTCCCCATCACGTGACCGGGGCGGGGTCTGAGCGTGTTTCCCCGGAGGAGGGAAAGGAGGAAAGTTTTCGGCGCGCGGGTCGCAGCGCCAGGCCAGGCCTTTCTAGTGGGGTGAGCTTTCCCCGCACTCCGCGGCCGTCGTCTGCTAGCATTTCCCGACCGCTCTCGACGAGGAAACCTGCAAGCGCTGTTAGGGCATTTTGCGCCGCCTTACCGTACGGTCTGATTAGACTTTTCAAAGTTACTCGTGCTACATCAGTTCACCGCTGTTGACTCCACTCGCCTCAAAGCGCCGCTCGGCCAACACTACTCGGCCGGCGCCTCGTCAATTCTCCACATGGGGCGGTCGCCCTCAGTGGCCTCTTTGGCCACTGAGGGCGACCGCCCCATGTGGAGAATGTCACTGCCCGTTGTCACCACCGGGCAGTGACAGACAGGTCCAGGAGCCCACTCGTATTTGATAGAAGAGCAGTAATAAAAATAGGACCGTACACACATACGATCGGCATTCTCCAAATACTGTAGACGACTAAATTTTCGTGAGGACCTAATTTTCGCGAATTTTGCGAATCGCTTACATTTCGCGAAAAATACGTCCCGCGAACAATTCGGGCAATATGTGAACGCTACGGAAGCCACACTCAATTCGCGAAAATTAGAACCCGCGAATAATTTCAAATTCTCAGCTTCGGCCCGATTCGCGAAAACTTGAGCCCGCGAAATTAAGTCGTTTACAGTACTTATTTTTTTCCCGTCGCGTACAATAAGCAGCTATGTTCTAATTCTCCGAAATGTGTTTTTTCCACCTAAGCCGTTGCCCACAGACATCTCAAGAAGCCTGAAGGTTTTCCCGACCCCATTAGAAAAGTTCTTGACAGGCTTTCAGACATTTCAAGGCATTGTAAAGGGCACTTCAGACAATTCAGGAGAGCCTCTGACGGGGCTAGCGAACCCACCAGGAAATATTGGTGCCCCCTTCAAACATCTCAGAAATTCCTGAAGTCCCCTTCACACCGTTTAAAAAAATCCTGAAGTCCCATCAGAGCGATTTTCAATAGGGCACATTCAGCATGAATGTACTTTGAAAACAGGGCGTGAAATAATATCGGTTAATTTACATCAGTTCCAATTCTTGCATATTTGAGTCACTTCACTTTGAACATCATTGTTTTATTAGTTTTGCTTCAAAGCATGATAAACCACTGCTCACACATCTTTAACATGCATAACATTTTTTCGTTGCTTTTTGAGGAACGTTCTGCACCACAGGAGAGAGAGATTTGAACTGCCTTAAGTGGGCCTTGAATGCACGGAGCTTTTTATTATGTTTATCAGAAATGTTTTTTTAAGCAAATTATCCTGCATTGTTCAGTAAGTATACTTCATTTCAAACGCATCATGCTATGTATGCAGCATTGTTCAAATATTATACTTTATGTTAAAAGCATCAAGCACTGCTCGTCTGTCTAACAGTAGCAATAAAGACTTAATGGCAATTTGTTTGGCACTGCGAATTTTTTTACAGAATGGATGTGCATGCCTGAGGCTGAGCAGAAATTTAGTGCGCTACTCACGTTCAATGTTTCGCTGCAAGACTGCAGCGGCATCTTTCGCTATGCAGTCGGTGCTACAGCTGCCGTGGGATTCTGGTGTCCTCGTCACTAGAGCACATGGCCTCGCCTTAGACTTCAGTGGTCAATTCCTCAGGGCCGTCGTCATAGCATGTGACAATGTCTGTGTCGAGTATCTCACAGTTCTCTCACATGTGGCGGGGTCCACCTCGCTAAAAAGAGTCAGCATCAGCAGTGTTGCCTTCCTCGTCAGTGTCATCTGCATTGATCCTGTGGTAAAACGTCTGAGCTTGATGGTGAAAAAAAACTTCAAAATAGAGAATGTCTGCTGCGAACCTCATTGCTACATTATACACCTGTAATGAGCCATTTGGGTATGCATTGAGAGCATGCACAGGCTATACAGAAAATCTTCCCTCTGAGCTCTTGTTTTGTAAAGAATTGGACTCATATCCGTTTAAATTTTACTGTAGGACAGTTCACATGCTATATGCAAGCATAGAAAGGAGGCTGCTTAGACACTGGCAGTACTATAGTGTGTTGCCTTCCTGGCATAGGGCTGGTCCCTATACCAGGGAGAGTAATATTTCTGAGGTATGTACAGTGGCCCAAGTCTTAATAAAATGAAGCCAGCGTCGACCGCCGGGACGGCCAGCGCTGTGCAGCGGAATAATGCGGCGTCACGGGAGAGATTAGGCGCCTGCGCATAAAGCTCTTTCCGTTGCGAGTGCCGTGTGCTAGGCTATTCCGTTTACCGCACACAGCCCCTGTTCATTATCTTCTGGCATTGTGAAAGCTCGCGCTGCAGAACCAAGGGATCCTGGGTTCAATCCCCACCCCTGCCTGTTTCGATCTGGATGAGCATCGTACCGGCGTGCGGTTGTGTATCACTTCTGCGTGGTGCACGTTAAAGACCCACCAGCGCTTTCTTGCGTGATACTGCTCAGGTGTGGCATAAACCGCGCGTCATCTCGAGTTTAATTTACTTTTTTTTTCAGTTCATGTTTTCGTTTACATTTGTGAACACCAAAAAAAATGCGGTGACGCGACAAACTGAATGCAACGATGCATTAAACTATATATTGCCGCGCGCAGGACCGAGAAAGCAACGCTCGGTCAAGGACCTCTAGAAAGTTCTCGTTTATTCTTGTTCCGGACGTAACTTCTATCATTTATTCCTGATTTTTGTTGTTCTAGAAAGTGCTTGTTCATTCTCGCCCTGAGCGCGCTACGCTCGAACCTTCTCCGCCGAATCTTCGAGATAGTGACTCACTCTAGATAAGAGGCCGCCCGCGACCTTGTCGAGTCATTTTCGCCTCAGCGTTCGATCTTGCTGCTTCGCCGCCTTCGACGCCCTGCGACGCTATCCTTTTTTTCTTCTATTCTATTTTTGGGCACAAGTTCGCCCCATTAAACGTTCAGTTTAGTCAGTCATTCGCCGCCTCATCACTTGTCATTCGTGACATTTTGGTGGAGGTGCGGGGTACTGCATTCCATGCCCGTCGACCGTACCCCTCCGAAGACACGCCGGCCAAGTTACGTGCTCAGCACCGGCAGGCTACCCTTCGCAGAAGACTCCAACGCCCGAGGAAGCCGCCGTACCAAAGGCCAACTCCCGAAATTCGAACCCCTGCCACAGAAGACGAAAAAGAAGACCTCGACGATGACTGCCCCACCCGTCGTCATCCTGCCTGTCACTCCCCGCACTCCGACGCCCTTCCACGGCGACGCGCACGAGGATGTAGAAGACTGGCTGCATCATTATGAACGTGTAGCCCGCCACAACGGATGGACGGACGAGCACCGCCTCCAGAACCTTTACTTCTCACTTGAAGGCACCGCGAGGCACTGGTATGAGAACCACGAAGCCTCCTTTACTTCGTGGGAACTATGCGCCGCCGAATTAAAGCGGGCCTTCACCAACTACCACCGCCGGCAGCGAGCGGAGGACCTGCTCCAAACAAGGGTGCAAGGCCCCAACGAAAGTGTAACAAGCTTTGTTGAGGATGTCCTTCGTCTAAGTGCCCGAGCCGATCCGGAGGCCGTCGAAGAGAAGAAAGTTCGCGCTCTCATGCGTGGCGTGAAAAGCGAAATTTTTGGAGGCTTGGTACGCAATCCCCCAACGACGGTCGATGGTTTTGTAACCGAAGCCACCAATATCGAGCGCGCACTGACGACCCGAGCAAGCCACTACCACCGACTCGCCGGCGCGCCTGGTGCTCCAACCGTCGCAACTGCCCTACTGGACTTGAATACCAGCGGTGGCGACAGCCTTCCGGAGATCGTCCGGGAGATCGTCCGGGAAGAGCTCCGCAAGGTCCTACCTACTGCAGATCGCCCATCCTCACCCTCACTCGTCGAGGTCGTCCGAGAGGAGGTTCACCGAGCCTTCCAGCCCGAGACTCCTGCCACCGCAGCAGCACAGGAGGAGCCAGCTCTAAGCTACGCCGCAATGGTCCGACGAGCTCCACCAGCCCCGCGCCCGTACATGGCGCCTCCCCGACGTGAGCCTCCATCGCCGCAGTATTCCCGACGCCAAGAAGATCGGTCGCACGTCCGCCCAGAACAAGCTGCGCCGCGAAAGACCGACGTGTGGAGGACGGCCGATCGACGCCCGTTCTGCTATCACTGCGGTGAAGGCGGCCACATTTACCGTCGATGCCCCTACAGACAACTGGGGCTGCGCGGGTTCCAGCCGAATGACACGCGCCCAAGGTACGACGAACGCCCTCGCGACATTAAGGAGTACCTCCGACGCTCGCCCTCCCCAGTTTCGTCTCTCCGCCGTGAAGCCCGCTCCCCATCGCCACGACGTTCAGCGTCCCCAGCGCCACGGCCCCGCCGAGAGAGCCTGTCTCCCCTGCGTCGCCGAGAAAACTAGGCGCGGCAACCCCTGGCGGTGGAGTTGCCGAAGACGACCGACGCAAAGATACTCCACGAACGTCGGAGGGCCCCCACTCGAACGCTACCAGAGACCGAAACGACGCCCCTGCAACGGTGTCCAATAACCTAAACGTCGTCATCGACGGCCACGACGCGTCAGCACTCGTGGACACCGGAGCAGACTACTCGGTCTTGAGTGGGAGGCTCTCCCGCCGCCTTCGAAAAGTCACGACGCCGTGGGATGGACCTCAAATACGAACCGCCGTAGGGCACCTCATCACACCGGTCGGGAGATGCACTGCTCGCGTCGAGATCCACGGTGAGACGTGCCCTGTCAAGTTCGTCGTTCTGCAAGACTGTTCGAGGGACGTTATCCTCGGAATGGACTTTCTCTGCGAGTATGGTGCCGTCATCGACCTCGGAGCAAACCGGCTGACGCTACGAAAACCTGCTCCACCACCGGAGGAACCCAAAGCGACGTCATCCGCGGTACGAGTCCTCGCAAACCACGTGAACCTACCGCCGCGGTCAAGTGTTTTCGTACCCGTCGGGGTCGATGAGACGTTCTGCGGCGACGTTTTGCTCGAAGGAAGCCTCCAGTTGCTTCTAGGAAGAGGGATCGGCATCGCAAGAGGCGTCGCGGAGTTCCAAGACGGACACACTGTCGCACTCGTAACGAACTTCCGACAGGAGGCCCAGCACCTTACGAAAGGCACCGCCGTGGGTCACGCCGAGGAACTCCCGGACTCAGCCGATATCGCCGGAATATCAGAAGACCTTTCTTTGTGGCCACCCAAGACAACGCCGCCTTCGCAGTTTGACATCGACCCCACCCTGCCTACCCCACAGCGACGACAACTCAGTGACCTTCTCGCCAAGTTCAATGAGTGCTTCTCCACGTCGTCGAAGGTGCGCCAAACGACCGTTGCGAAACACCGAATTGTCACTGAAGACAACGCGCTTCCTGTTCATCGGTCGCCGTACCGTGTCTCTGTGAAAGAGAGAGAAGTCATCCAGAAGCAGGTCCAAGAAATGCTCGATGACGACATTGTCCAGCCCTCAAGCAGTCCGTGGGCTTCACCGGTAGTTCTGGTGAAAAAGAAAGACGGGACTCTTCGGTTCTGCGTGGACTATTGCCGACTGAACGCCGTCACAAAACGGGACGTCTACCCAACGCCACGCATCGACGACACCCTGAACCGGCTGCGCCACGCCCGATACTTTTCGTCGATGAACCTGAAGAGTGGGTACTGGCAGATCGAGGTCGACGAACGAGATCGTGAAAAGACCGCCTTCGTCACGCCGGACGGGCTGTACGAATTTAACGTGATGCCCTTCGGACTATGCACAGCACCGGCGACGTTCCAGCGCGTAATGGACACCGTTCTTTCCGGCTTGAAATGGCAAAGTTGTCTCGTCTACCTCGACGACGTCGTGGTATTCGCCAGCGACTTCGACGAGCACCTGAGACGTCTGCGAGCCGTGCTGCAGGCTATCCAGAAAGCCGGACTGACACTAAAGCCGTCAAAATGTCGGTTCGCTTACGGCGAGCTCAAATTCCTGGGCCATGTCGTGAGTGCTCAGGGTGTAAGTCCTGACCCTGCAAAGACATCCGCTGTCGCCGAATTTCCGAAGCCATTAGACAAGAAAGCCGTAAGAAGCTTTCTTGGGCTGTGCGCATACTACAGACGTTTCGTTCGCAATTTTGCCAAGATTTCAGCACCGCTCACGCATCTGACAAAGGACGACGTGAACTTCCAGTGGGGGGAGGAGCAAGAACAAGCGTTCAACGAACTGAAGGAAAGACTCCAGTCGCCCCCTATCCTCGGACACTTCGATCCATCAGCGGAAACGGAAGTCCACACAGACGCCAGCAACGCCGGGCTAGGTGCGGTGCTCGTCCAAAGACAAGACGGAGCAGAGAGGGTGATCGCTTACGCAAGCCGGGCACTGTCGAAGGCAGAGAAAAATTACTCAACAACCGACAAGGAATGTCTCGCTGTCGTCTGGGCGTTAACCAAGTTCCGCCCGTACCTGTACGGGATCCCGTTCCGCGTTGTCACGGACCACCACGCTCTCTGTTGGCTCGCCAGCCTCAAGGACCCGTCAGGACGCCTCGCTCGCTGGAGCCTTCGACTGCAAGAATTCGACGTGACCATTGTGCACAAGTCTGGCCGCAAGCATAATGACGCCGATTGTTTGTCTAGGGCCCCAGTCGAATCTCCTCCCGACAGCACCGAAGACGACGATGACGCCCGTTTTCTCGGAGCAATTACAGACACCGACATGGGAGCACTTCAACGAGACGACCCCGAACTTCGCGCCGTGATCGACCACCTCGAAGGTCAAGGAAGTTCAGTTCCGCGAGTCTTGGCCCGAGACTTGTCAAGCTTCGTTCTGCGGCGAGGCGTGCTCTTCAAAAAAGAACTTCGGAACGAGCAACCCTGCGTGGCTGCTGGTTGTTCCGGTCAGCCTGCGAGAAGAAATCTTTCAAGCATGCCATGACGACCCGACGGCTGGACACCTTGGCTACAGCAGGACGCTCGCCCGGATTCGTGACAAGTTCTATTGGCCGGGACTCCCGAAAACAGTCCACCTGTACACACGGTCGTGCCATGAGTGCCAACGACGTAAGAGGCCTCCGACGAAGCCAGCAGGACTCCTGCAGCCGATACCTGCCCCGACTACGCCCTTCCAGCAGGTCGGAATGGATTTACTTGGGCCGTTCCCAACATCGAAGCAAGGAAATCGGTGGATTATCGTCGCGACCGATTATCTGACACGATACGCCGAGACGAAAGCCCTGCCATCGGGAACAGCAGTAGAAGTTGCCAAGTTTTTCGTCGAGTCTATTCTCCTTCGACACGGCGCACCAGAAGTGCTGATCACAGATCGCGGGTCATCCTTCATGGCACAGCTGACTCAAGAAGTTCTTCGGCTAAGCCACACCAGCCATCGTCGGACCACCGCGTACCATCCGCAGACCAACGGGCTAACGGAGCAGCTCAACAAGACGATCGCCGACATGATCTCCATGTATGTCGACGTAGAGCACAAGACGTGGGACGTGGTATTACCATATATCACGTTCGCCTACAACACCGCAGCTCAAGAAACAACCGGGCTTACACCATTCGAGCTGGTGCATGGAAGAAAAGTGACGACCATGCTGGACGCGATGCTGCCCCATGAGCCTGTGGATGACGGATGCGACGATGCCCATGTGGTCAGCCAGAGAGCAGAAGAAGCACGCCAACTAGCCCGCATTCGAATCCACGATCAACAGCGTGTCGACGCTCGCCGGTACAATCTTCGTCGCCGCGCCGTCCACTTCCAGCCCGGAGACAGAGTGTGGGTTTGGACGCCGATCCGTCGTCGCGGTCTCAGCGAGAAATTGCTTAAGCGCTACTTTGGACCCTACAAGGTTCTTTGCCGTCTCGGGGACTTAAACTACGAAGTGCTTCCCGACGGAACTAGACCATCAAGACGACGCCAACCACGCCCCGAAGTAGTCCACGTCGTGCGGCTCAAGCCGTATTACGAGCGATAGAACTTTGAACTCTCGTCAAACTGTGAACTGTGGCTCGCGATTCTGCTATCCTTTTGTTGTGGCTTTGTGTTTTGTGTTGCATCGGGACGATGCACTTTTAAAGGGGGGGATAATGCCGCGCGCAGGACCGAGAAAGCAACGCTCGGTCAAGGACCTCTAGAAAGTTCTCGTTTATTCTTGTTCCGGACGTAACTTCTATCATTTATTCCTGATTTTTGTTGTTCTAGAAAGTGCTTGTTCATTCTCGCCCCGAGCGCGCTACGCTCGAACCTTCTCCGCCGAATCTTCGAGATAGTGACTCACTCTAGATAAGAGGCCGCCCGCGACCTTGTCGAGTCAGTTTCGCCTCAGCGTTCGATCTTGCTGCTTCGCCGCCTTCGACGCCCTGCGACGCTATCCTTTTTTTCTTCTATTCTATTTTGGGCACAAGTTCGCTCCATTAAACGTTCAGTTTAGTCAGTCATTCGCCGCCTCATCACTTGTCATTCGTGACAATATAGCAGCCACTTACTACGAGCCATCAAAATCAATCCAGTGCATTCACCCTGCCACGTGACATCGTGCTGAGCCGTGCAGTTGCACCCGTACGAAAATGTCAGATATGGCCCTGATATATTTTATATACGGCCATATATGATAATATAAGTAGTCAGATCGGGAAATATACCGCTATATATGGGAGCAGATACGTCCAGATATCGCCATATAAGTGGGCAAATACTGCCAGATGCGGCCGTATAAGTGCGTAAATACGGCCATATCTCGCCATATACGCGTGCAAATATTGCCCCTGATTATTATATATGGGCCCGTTTCGGTCGTGCAAGCAATAAGTCATATGTACTCGTTGATTGATATATATTGCATGAGTCTCATATAGTTGGTTAGTTATTGTTAACATCGTTAAAGTGAAGTTATTCCAGGTATTTGAACCAATTAACCAATTGCGCATTTTGAAGATTGAATGACAAATGAAATTTGGTTGTATGTTTGACGTGTGACATTATGACGAAATGCATAAGATCGGAAAGCGAGTTAATCAAATAATGGATTTGAGATCGCAGCTCTTAGGCGCCCGTATCCGAGTTAAGCGGTCTCGGCGTCACCATCGAGTAACCGCCCCGCTAAATTTAGTAAGAAATTGAATTGGTACTTCCCTTAAAGAAATGTCATATCTGGACTTATATTAAAAAATACAAATATAGACATATAAGGAATTGGAAAGATATGGCCAGATATGCATACTCAGGCCGTATCTGGATGGATATAGACATATCTGCCCAATTCCTTATATACCCATATCTGCCCAATTTCTTATATACCATATATAGACTGCTTTATATGATACCGTGTTTGGGTCTGGCAGATAGGGTACCCACCCCATATAAAGCCATTTTCATGTGATGCTCTTTCTGGCATCACATGAAAATTATTGCCATAAGACAGGAACCATACTTTCCAGGTCCAGACATGGAATCATATAAGGCATTTCTATGAGTATCCACAAAATATACATTATACTGCTATCGCACACTGCCCGAAACGTGTGTTCACGTAGATATATCTACAGAATAGGCCACTGACCAATCTTATTGACCTGGTTCGGAATTTGTCATTCCGACAAATATGTACGCTACAAAGATAGAATGCAGGCGATCGCTAGTTAGAAAAAATTGTAACATATCATTCGACGTCGGAAAGTCACAGCCCTTTGGCGGGAGTTGTTGTCGAGGGAGCAGACCGAGAGTATGGTTTGCAAAAGAAGTTTTATACATGAAAGCGTGAAAACGCCAAACAAGCACTTCCCCGTTCAAGAAAAAATTATAAGGAACAAAACTGTAATATCACACGGACAACCATTAAAATAAACTAAAAATGTAATAGCACACAGACACCTATTAAAATGAAACAAACGGAAGGCAACAATTAAGCTGTAAACTATACGGAAGTTCCAAAGTGGTTGATTCTTACTCACAGAGTCACAGTAGTGATTCAACTCTGGTCGAGCACAGCAGTTTTCATATGGGCTTGCTTGCTTGCCGCGTCGTCGAAGTCCTTCCATGCACCGTGCGATGTTCAAAGTCCCCTTGTCGCTCCTCGCTGGCCTTGTTTTTCCGTTCGGTCCCCAAATCATCCCTTGTCACCAACACGTCGCACACACACACACACACACACAGACACCATTGTTCACCGAAAGCAATACAAGATGAAAAGGTAATTACTGCTCCTTGAACACGACGAGGTCACCCCTGTTTCCCGGACTAGAAAATGACGAGGGCATCATATCTTTAACTAAAACCTCATTAAAGGAAAATATGAATAAATAATGAACACATAAATAACAAAAATACGAAGGACTAAATCATGAGAATAAATGAAATAATGAACATACAAGTAAAAAGAATAAAAACACGAAGGACTTCCCAGTACAGCCACATTTGTTCAATTAACAATGACGTTTAATTCTGATAAACAATATTCCTTCTGCGCTAAAGATCACCAATATGGTATGAATACTAGGCGACCTTGAGCAAATGCAGGATCATAATCAAATCGTTGCGAACTCAAAACGTTTGGCTGCCAGCATAAGTCTTTCGTATTACTATTCTTCTGAACTCTGTGTTCATTATTGTGTCTGCTCAGGACCAGGCAGAGCTTGGTGGTGCTTTTTCTATTCTGGCCTTACTTCGGACAGCTTTATACCCATAGAAAGAAGCACTAGCTTCTCTACATAATCCCACCCCTTCCCCTTGGAGATACCCTCCGTGTATGCTGTAATTGGAAGAAAAAGAAACACAATAATCAGCACACATACACATTATTAGCTACATTGTTTTGTAATAATTTTTCTAAATAGGCCCTGGCCCAGGACCAAAACAACACAGGACTTTTTTTATGTGCGATGTAAAGTTTTGGCACAAACGATTTGGCCCACATTTCGCTGAACATACCCTGAATAACCTTAAAGTGCACCATTACAATTTCGGCGTACTTTAAACCACCATTGTGGTTCCTATGCGCATGACATTTAAAAGCCAAATCCGAAAACACTTCACAATAATTGATGCTTATAAAGCCGGTTGCTTTATGTGGGGCCTTTAAATTCAAAGCATCCAAAGTGTGCGTCCGTCTGCATTTGCACAGTATCCAGAAGATGGGAGAATGCGGACGGACCGCTGCTTTCACTCCTTGCAGCATATAGCTCAAGGAGTCTCCTAATTGGGCTTATAGAGGGCATTTCACCGCGCAGAACGTACAAAGACAAGCTTGAAGGTCGCACAGGCAGTCTAGAAAACCGATTACATCGCTTTTTGTTTTCTCTTCGCGCCATAAAACGTTGTGTAATCATAATCATAACATCAATGGTACTACACAAGATTGCATTAAAGTTCCCAATCGGGTCTGTACACAAGTCAACTAGCTCTACACATACCGCTCAGCACACCACTGCTAGGATGAATTAGATGAGCGTCACACTTGCCGAGCTTGAAGTACAGTCGTGATCTATACGAAGGTGAACAAGCAATCGTTGACTGCCCAGTACTGGGAACACCATGCAGCAGCTGACTTGCTCTCCTTTTCATATGCCTAGCGAACCAAATGTGGTAAGTCGTGTGATAAGGAGAGAACGTCACCACGGACAGCACTGAGCAGTTGATACTCACCAGTCTACCTTCATATGGATCAAGTCTCTACCTGGCCGAAGTAGCCATTGTGTGTGCAGCGCAAACGGCTGTATTGAAATCTCAAGAAGATGAAAGTTCAGAAGAGGCTTGGTAAGGTTTCACATTGCAAGCATGCCCATGCAAAATTCACTTTCTCAAACATAAAAATGCATTTCAAATTGACACTCAGGACAAGCTGCTCTTACACATCTATATATATAAGGCAGCTTACCATCAACAACCTTAGCAGAGTGCCATGGACCTGAACCTTGGCCTAGTCGATGCTTGCTTCTGTTCGGCGAGAGCGGAACTGAGTAGAAAGGTGAAACATGTGCTGTAGATTATGTGAAACAAACAAACAAAAGCAATCCTGGCATGCACAATTCCCTAGAGGCACTGACAAATAAAAATCAGAGGTTGGGTCAATTATGTTAACGCAATATACTTCAAACGCGTACCATGAGTGCTGGCAAGATATTTGCTGCCTTCAATCTAGATAAGCTTGTAATTTTACATGCCAAATAACAAATAACTTAAAAGCTGCAATATATTTCGACGGAACTACAAAAACCAAAGACTAGCTCTGCAAATATGGTGCTATCTAGTACACCATAGATGAGTAGAATCGAATTACAGCGTCCCCCTTACAAAGACGGAAGCAAAACACGTATAGAGTCTGCCGTGCCACTACAACAGAAACAAGTGTTTTGTGATCTCGTGGAGATCAAAGTTTGGAACAAGTGTGACAGGCTTTGGCACAACAAATATATCAATGTCATTATTTATTTTTGCATATTCTACGGTGAAAGTGTAGGGAAACAATCACACACCAGATACCCCGAAAGACAAGCACACGCACTGAACTTACAACTCTTGTGTATTCCACTACTTCATTCTTCTCTTCAACGTCTGGATTGACTTTCCAGAACGTGATAAGCAGAAGAAATAGCACAAAATACAAGAAAAAAAGCGAAAGACAAGACAAAAAATAAGGAAAAAACAAAAGAAAAAAAGTAAAAAAACGAAAAAAGAAAACCCTTACAATTCATCCCTCTCCCTCACCGCTATCGTTTAGATAGAAATTGGAGCTCTTTGGTCAACGGCGCTATACGACTACTTCCACACTTGTCCTTCAGATGCTCTATTCTTTGCGCTTTTATTATTTCTCATGTCAGTGGGTCTCAAAACCTATATATTACGGAACAATTTTCAAAATGTGTAACGACACTCCAATTTGACACTTATCTGATCCCTAACGACACTTATCTGATCCAATGACACTTATCCGACTCCAATGACACTTATACTGATCCAATGACACTTATCTGACTCCAATGACACTTATCTGATCCAAAGCTCCGATTTCAGTTGGCCACCGATCCCCCAACGCAAGGCAACGCAACGCACTCCTGTTGTAAACTCAGCGTTCCGCTTACGAATGAAATGCGCAATTTCCTTACAGGCTTTCATTCCGCGTGAGTGGCATCAGAATTACTAAAGGCCAGCCCATATATACAGTCTATGTTACAAACAATCCTAGCAGCAAGACGTTGCTATTATATTGCTCAATATATAGAGCACCTTACCATGAACAGCCTTGGCAGTCTTCTATGAAGCCAGGACTTCAGCAGCGGAGACTGTCATTCTGTGTCGTCTCTGGTCACTCACATCAGGATGGCGAAAGTGAATGCCAACGTCTAAGTGGGAAAGGCTGCAGTAAGTATAAAGATAAAAACACAGATTAGAATATATGATAAAAAATGGCATGGACCAACTTGAAAAAAAGTGCACAAAAACACAAGGTCAAAAAGTCAGGAACACGTAAGACGCAGACTGGTGCACATTCGCAACTCGAACTATTGAACACAAAAGAAAATAAATATGAGGACGAGAGAAATCAGAAAGGTTGTGCTCGGAGAATGTGAGCTTCAGGAACCGGGGCGTGAGGCAAAGATGTCAGGTAGATTGCTTTACAGACACTCTAGAATTAACAACAGCCTTCCAATGTAGTAAGGTGGTGAGTTCATTCTGATTGAACATCTTGAAATATAGCACACAAAAAAACAAGGAATAAAGGAGAGGAATACATACACTACATCCGAGTGCAGACACCAACACACATAAATTAGAAAAGAAAAAAAAAGAAAGAATGCGGAAGGAGCTTTAGCAAACGTTCGAACAGGTCCAAGTGGAACGTGCTAATTTACCCATATGCATAAGACTGTAAAAACTATTTCTTCGGCAGCTCAGGTAACAGACGGATGTGCGGACACATTGGTCGCCCATACTACGAATAATAAAGGCCTAAAATAATTCTCTTGTATGTTTCTTTTATAGTCTCTGCTAATTATTCACGTTTTTCCTAAGGATGACATACACGAGCAGTGTAAACAGTGCATAGGTAGGTGACAATCCATCGCAGATTTTAGAGAAAGATTGAGCTGTCGTTATGAATTAGCCATCTATCTGTTACCTTAACTGACATGGAAATTGTTTTTTTTTTTAAATCTGCTCTTGCTAACAGGTAAATCAGCGCGTTCCACTCGGGCCTGTGCTCGAGCTCCGTCCGCATTCTTTATTTCTCTCTTCTCTGATTTATGCGAGTTCCGTCTTCACTTGCATGAGGTCTACGTGTTACTCCCACTGTCTCCTTGACTTTTTGCGAACTATTTTTCATGGTGTTCAATTAGTACCAGCTCACCACCTTACTACAATCATGCAACAACTAAAAACAATTACAACTTACACCATTCGCTAAAGGCAGTACCAAGCGAAAAAACAGGGATGGGGTGTGTATCGTGTGAAAGTGGTATGATAAGACGCGGCGTGTGACTCAGCAACTACGGCGACGCCCCTGCAGCGTATATAAACGATAACACAATAAACACCGGCTCAGTTGAGCTGCCCGGCACAGAACATTGTGTGTCACTACGCAACTGATACATGGTGTCAGGAGTGGGGTGTACTTTGGCGTATTTTGAACGCCATGGAACTACTGAAGCCACCGGACCCGCTTGTTCTATCGGGAAACCTCGAAAGGAACTGGAGCCTTTTTAGGCAGAAGTTTGAACTGTTTCTCAAGGCGACAGCGATTGGTGGCAAGTCGCAATCCACGTCTGCAGCTGCCACATCTGAAGCGGCCACGTGGGCAGTGGTCACAGCTGCAAAGTCGGCGTTTGCTGCTCAGCGTTGCTGAGGAAGAGGCCCTGGAAGTATTTAACAACTTCAAGTTCTTGAAGAAGGAAAACCGCGAGGACTACGACACAGTTGTCAAGAAGTTCGAGGAGTACTGTGCACAACAGCAGAACGAAGTCTACGAGAGGTTCGTCTTCCGGTCCAGGACGCAGGGCGAATCGGAGCCGGTCGAGCATTTTCTTCGGGACTTGAGGAAACAAGCCAGGACTTATGCGAAGTTTTTCAAAAAACGTTAAGCCAAATATTTGAAGCGTTGCCGGGAGTACGAGTCTATATCGACGACATCTTAGTCTGGGGCTCCACTGAAGATCAGCATAACGCACGGCTTCGAGACACGCTGCAGGCTGCGAAGCGCGCCGGCTTGACGTTCAATGCCAGCAAGTGTACGTTCGGTGTGACAGAGCTTTCGTTTTTGGGTGACATTATCAGTCAAGACGGAATAAGTCCAAGCCCTAGCTTAGTCAGCTGCCTACATGAAATGCCGACACCGACGGATAAAGTAGCGGTGCAGAGGATGCTCGGTGTAATCAACTACTTTGGCAAGTATTTAGAACACCTCGCGACAAAGACCTTGCTCTTGCGGGAACTGATTAAGCATGACACGGTGCTCCAATGGACAGACCAGCACGCAAAAGAATGGACCGCCTTATGCGAAGCTCTCAGTACTGCACCGCTTCTCGCTATCTTTGATCCATCAAAAGCAACAAAGTTATCATGTGACGCGTCAAAGCACGCAGTCGGGGCGGCAATGTTGCAAAATCATGGCGGCAACTGGCGCCCTGTTGCTTACGCATCCAGAGTCTTGACAGGGGCGGAGCAAAGATACGCTCAGATCGAAAAGGAAGCGCTCGGTATTACGTTCGGCTGTGAAAAATTTCATCACTTTGTATACGGTCGGAAGATAACTATCGAGACGGACCACAGCCCGCTCAATGCGATTGCGTCGAAAGGAATCGGAGACATGCCACCGCGATTACAAAGGTTTTTCTTGCGGTTATTGAAGTACGATTACTGTCTGCAGTTCATCCCAGGGAAGCAGCTGGTACTGGCCGACATGCTGTCCCGATCATCACCGACTGATCGCCATGACCACGCCGGCTCTACCGAGGATGTTGAAGTACACGCGGTAGCAGTACTTTCCACCTTTGTCAGTGAAGCGACGCTGAAAAAACTGGCCCGGGAAACGGCGCAGGATCAGGAACTCCAAGCCGTCATTCGGTGTCTGGAATCCAACCAAGAAATTCAAGGTCAGTTGAAATCCTGCACTTCAGAGCTCTCAGTGCTTGAGGGGGAGTACTTCTGAAGGGTTGCAAGGTCATCGTTCCGAAAAGCATGCGACCAGAGATACTGAAGCGAATTCACGAAGGACACCAGGGAATAAACAAGTGCAAAGCAAGAGCAAGGAGCTTGGTCTACTGGCCGGGGCTTAATGCGGACATTGAATCCATGCTACATACGTGTGCCGTTTGTAAAAAGTATGCGTACAGACAAGAGGCTGAGCCCCTTCTGCTACGCCAAACGCCCAAGCACCCGTGGTATAGAGTGGGTGTCGACCTCTTTCAGTATGGTGGGGAGTCGTATCTTTGCGTATATGACGCGCAGTCCAACTTTCCCGAGGTGGAAAGACTGCACGACACGACGACACGCATTGTGATTGAAAAGCTTAGTGCAATCTTTGCGAGATTTGGAATTCCCATGGAGGTCGGTTCGGACAACGGCCCTCAGTTTGCGTCATACGAGTTTCACAACTTTGCAGCCCAGTACGACTTTTCCCATATTATATCCAGTCCGCATTTCCCCCGTTCCAACGGGTTGGCCGAGAAGGGCGTTCAAATTGTGAAACGCATCCTGAAAAAAACGAGGGAAGTGGGAGGAGACTTTTGAATGGGGCTGTTAAGCTATCGGTCGACTCCGTTGGAGGATGGCCGTTCGCCTGCAGAACTGTTGCAGGGACGTCAACTTCGAACAACACTTCCAGAGTTCAAGGACGCGCCCGGTGCGCAGGTGAAGAAACATCATCAGCTCGAGGACGAAGGCCGCCTACTCCCAGCACTCAGAGAGGGGCAGGTCGTGAGGCTGAGGGACAAGTCCTGGTCCAAGAAAGCCGTGGTGCAGAGACTTGCAGCTCCCAGATCCTACAACGTCGTCACGGAAGATGGCTCTCATCTGCGGCGGAATCGTCAGCACCTGTTGACAACAGGGGAAAGCTTCCAACCAGGATCATCGGAAAGCGACTACTCCTCTGATGAAGACCAAGGAAATGAGCCGGTGCCACAAACGCCACTGCAACGTCATCGGGAATCACCCAGTACTGTGCCCAGGTCACCGACAGTGCATTTAAGGCGTTCCGGTCGGCAGACTCAACCACCCTCTCGGCTCGGGTACGACCGGAACTTTGAGCAAGTGCCGTAGTCTGTGCGTGTTAAGTAACAATATGTTTTTCTAATGTCCTAATGTGTTATAGTTGTAATGTTTCTAAACAAAAGAGGATGTATCGCGTGAAAGTGGTATGATAAGACGCGGCGTGTGGCTCAGCAACTACGGCGACGCCCCTGCAGTGTATATAAACGATAACACAATAAACACCGGCTCAGTTGAGCTGCCCGGCACAGAACATAGTGTGTCACTACGCAACTGATACAGGGTGAGGTATGTCTAACACTATATACTTACACTGACCAAAATATAGCTACCAAAAACGGGCGACACACTACCTTAATTCAGGACATGTTTGTAAATTTCCTCAGAAGCTTGTAAATAATACTTGATAGCCTCTAAAAAAAAAAAAACACCAGTAGGAAGAGAATAAATGCTTCACCATTTAAAGCAGCCTGAGTGTTTCTGGAGGTGTGAAATTCGTTGCACGTGCGTTGGATCATACGAAACACGTGTACAGCAAATGATCTTTAGAGCTCGACATTTCGCGAGGAATAAGTGCCAGCGACAAAAATTATTTCACGGGCCCAAATTTTTTCGATAAGAAGTTGTATGCTATGCATTAATCACCATGGGGCGAATTCATTGCGGCACCAATTTTTGGCAATTCTTTTCTGATTACGAATCGCGAAAAAGAAGTCGTTCGCAGACGACTGGGCGGCGGAAGCTACGGGCTTGAGCGATCAATCAATCGCTGCTTTTTGTCGGGTCCAGCTCTCCGAACGCAAGTACGGAGAGTGACGTCGGCGATAGAGGGGCACCGCGCTCTTCCAGACATTCTAGTAGTTTACTAGTAAACAATACGGCGGAGGGAGGCAATCAAACACCTCCCCCCCCCCCCCGGGCTCCCAGAGAGTTCCGCCGCTAATGATGGACCTTGAGCGAATACATAGCCTCTGCATCGGGGAAAAAAGAAGAAAAACAGCCTCGCATAACACCATTCGCGCACAATTAGTAATACTGGTAAAAGCAAAAGATCTACAGACAGTAACAAGTCTTTTGAACGCAGGAAATAATCTAGCCCTAACGAACAAAGAAACGAACTTACTTCGAATCCCGTGCCATGATCTTGGCTGTTGAGCAGATTTGACATAGTTCCAGGTCTCAGAGTCGCTTCCGTCTTTTTCGGACACATTTGAAACTAAGGCAAACTCCACACATCATGACTAATTGGCAAATTGGACCGTTAGCCGGTCGTGAACACAGGAACACAGGCATTCAAACGCACACCGCCGGCAAAACGTGCGAAACATAGGCTGTTGATTCGATGAGATTACATTCGTATCTTCGAGACGTTTGAAATAAAACGATCAGAAAACCGCATTATAAAACCCATGAAAGACACAGAAATAATAAATTATTGCGCACCCCAATATTGCCACAATATTATGAATAAGTCCTGTACACGTTGCACAATATTAAATACGAAACCAAACGTATAATGGTTCAGAACAAATCTTCTAGAAATGGAGCGAAAGTTAACCGTTCGACGGTAGCCTAGAACAGACAGTGTGGGGGGTGAGGTGGGAACTTTTTAAGGAGGGAGTTAAAATGACTGCTATCGAAAGAAGTACTATTCTCAGTAAACAGAGGAAGCAGAAAGAGATGGAGCTGCGGCGCCAGCTGAACATCCTTCTGATCGAAGAAAGCGCGAATCCAGGCGAGTTTGTCGATGAAATAAGAAGTATCAAAATCAACTGGAGGTCATCGACTGCGAAAGGTACCGCGGGGCTGTTGTGCGGGCGCGATCTGAAAGGTTGTGGTTAAACGAAAAGCCGACGAAACGGGCGCTTAGTGATGAAAAACGGCAGGCGCAGCGAAACGAGATTAAAGAAATACGATATAATAACACGATAACTCGCGATAAAGATATGATTGAGAGAGCATTTGTTGAGCATTTCCGGGGTCTCTTTGCGCGTAGTGCTATTGCTGACGACAGCTTTAATGATAATGTTTTGCCCTTGATGCCGAAATTACAAGATGACGTTCGCGAAAAATTAGAAGCGCCGATTACAGTTTGCGAGATTGAGATGGCCATTGATGAACTAACTTCTGGCAAAACGCCCGGCCCGGACGGCCTTGGTGCGGAATTTTATAAGGTGTTTAAAAGGGAGGCAGCTGACGCCTTGTATCAGGTGATGACGGAGGCGTATTGTAAGCGTGTTTTGCCGCCCTCCTTTTTGAGGACACACACTGTCCTCATCCCGAAGGTTGACGACCCCGTAAGGCTTTTGTCAGTCGACTCCTACAGGCCAATAAGTCTAACAAACGTTGACTATAAAATTTTTATGAAAGTCCTCGCCAGGCGTATACAGAATGTCATAACTAGTCTTGTGGGACCGCATCAGACATGCGGTATTAAAGGGCGCACTATTTTTAGGAATATTCATGTAGCAAGAAGCATTCTGGAATGCTGCGATGATCTCGGTTGCCGTGTGGCTATGTTGCAGTTAGACCTAGAGAAGGCGTTCGACCGGGTGTCGCACAAGGTTCTTTTTTGTATTTTGGAGCACGTGAATGTCGGGTCTGCAATATTAGACGGTTTAAAAATGGCATATGCGAATTGTACAACGTCCATTATTGTAAATAAGAAAGCTAGTGAAAGTGTACCTGTCCTTTCGTCTGTAAGGCTGTCCACTGTCCCCTTTGCTATTTGCAATATACTTAGAACCTTTTTGTTTAAAATGATGCACAATGTAAACATTTGTGGGTTTAGGCTGGAGTCTTGCGAGGTAAAAGTTCTGTCCTACGCGGACGACGTTGCGGTCTTCAGCGTCGACCAGGAGAGCGTGCGTGAGGTGGTCCGTGTTCCTTCTTTGTTTGGCAAGAATACGGGGAGTGTTATTAACTGGGGGAAATGCGTCCGTTTCTGGCACGGAAACTGGGACTCAAAGTCGGAGGTTTTTTTAAACGTTCAGTGGGCAGCCTTGCCCGCAAAGTATCTTGGTGTGCCGCTCGAGCACTACCGGGACTGCACGCAACTGTGGAGTGAAGAAACGGAAAGAGTAAAGGCCAAAGTGGAGGGTTGGAAGGGTAGAGACTTGTCTATGTTTGCGCGCGCTACAGTTTGTAATTTATTTTTGATCACGAAAATTTGGTATATGTTGCAAGTGCTGTCAATGTCGCGCCTTAACGTGCTGAGGCTGCATAGAGCATTCGCCGTTTTTATTTGGAGTTCGTGCTGGGAGCGTTCTGCTCGCATGAACTTGTTCCGATCTGTTCGCAATGGAGGTCTGGGATGTCGCATCTGTTTATGCGGCAAATAGTGTCTCGTTTTGTGTTTTTCCGTGACCAGCAAAACTCCTTTTTGCGCGCAGTCATGCAGGTGCGACTGCGAAATGCGCTACCCGAGTATGTAGTCTCGACCGGTGACGGCTACTGCGCCAGTATTCAAGGTTTCCTCCGTGAAGTGGTACTTTCTGTTCGTTTTCTCTCGGTACGCTTTTCTATGGAGTATCTGAGTTCCGTGCCTCGAAAATGACTGTACAAAGATCTATTAGACGTTTTGTTGCCCATCCCTCTCTACAGGTCATTGTACGGGTGGGGCCCAGGGCAGGATGTACTTAAAAGGGTAAAGAGTATGCCGGTCAAACCATCGACGAAAACTTTTTTTCTTTAAACTACACTGCGGCGCGCTCCCGGTCAAACCGTGGCTTAAAGCGAAAGGTATTTTTGTGCCGTGGTCTGTAAATTGTTTTCTTTGTAAGGTTCCCGAGTCTATAGAGCACGTGTTCATCGACTGTTGGGACGCTGTGTTCCTAGTGGGATGTTCTCCAGCGCACGTTGAAGAAAGACATGCCTCTAACTGCGTATGGGATTCGTTTCTTGCCGCTGGAGAACGAAGGTGGAATCTCGTACGATGTGTTTATGCTCCTCGGCCTCCACAGCCTGTGGAGGACTAGGACGGGTGTACATAACGCTGATGTCAATGTGCGCCCTGCGAGAGATTATTTCATTGAAAACGTTTCCTATATTCGCGAAGTATTCCGCGCGCTGCCCTGAACCGCCTGAAAGGTTACGGATACTTGATGATTTGGTCTCGTTGAAACGCTTTTAAATGTACTCGCGGCAGCTGCGCTTGGCTGGCGCGTTTTAACTTTTTGTGTATGTGTATGAGTGTTGCTTATGTCAAAGCAGGCAATAAAGAAAGAAAAGAAAACTTCGACGGTAGCCTAGCTTGTTGGTGCACTGTCTTGCTGAGCGTGGGGTCGTTGGTTCCAATCGCGGTGAGCGCAAGTTTTCTTCTTACGTTTTCTTATTACTCTTTATTATTTTAAATATTTTTTCTCACCTTTTTATTATTTTAAATATTTTTTTTCTCACCATTTTGAATTAGTTTTTATGTTTTCAAATATTCTCGTCTTACCTTTTTGTATTAGTTTTATTATTTCAAATATTCTCTTCTTACCTTTTTGTATTTGTTTTATTATTTTAAATAATTTTTCTCACCTTTTTGTATTAGTTTTTATTATTTAAAATATTTTTTTCTCACCATTTTGAATTAGTTTTTATTATTTTAAATATTCTCTTCTTACCTTTTTGTATTAGTTTTATTATTTTAAATATTCCCTTCTTACCTTTTTGTATTAGTTTTATTATTTTAAATATATTTTCTCACCTTTTTGTATTAGTTTTTATTATTTAAAATATTTTTTCTCACCATTTTGAAGTAGTTTTTATTATTTTAAATATTCTCTTCTTACCTTTTTGTATTACTTTTATTATTTTAAATATTCCCTTCTTACCTTTTTGTATTAGTTTTATTATTTTAAATATTTTTTCTCACCTTTTTGTATTAGTTTTTATTATTTTAAATATTTTTTATTACCATTTTGAATTAGTTTTAATTATTTTAAATATTCTCTTCTTACATTTTTGTATTAGTTTATTATTTTAAATATTCTCTTCCTACATTTTTGTATTAGTTTTATTATTTTAAATATTTTTTCTTACCTTTTTTTATTAGTTTTTATTATTTAAAATATTTTCTAGGTTTGTTTCAGTCGTCGGCCCCGTTCTTTAGGGTAGCAATCACGCAGAAAGTGAAAATAAAAAGTGCCAGCCCAAGTTTGAATTGTTGCAATGCACAAACCGTGGCCCTCTTGTTTTGCCGAGATAATTCACTCCCTCCGTGCTAATATGTGGGTCAGTGTAATAGGCAAACAGCGCAAGTCCTTTCAACGAAGAAAGCAATGTAATAATAATGAGCATATTGCGAGGAAAATGGGAAAATGTTTAAGTGGTAAGCCGAAGTTTTTCTGAAAGTGGCCAACTTCACCCACTATTGAAACAAAAATACCGCCATTTTAAGCCAGTTTTATAGCTGAGCTCATAGCGCGCTACGTATTAAGCACATCTCTTAATTTTCTGACTTCCGGAAAGTAGTATTTACTTTTGTTTTGGTAGATCAGTGCTAGCCCCCGCGTGCCGCTTGGTTTTACTTATACAGGTTGCGCTCCGCAGTTTTACTTTTTTATTAGACCTAAACACGTTTTTATTCCTTAGATTCAAGTTCAGGGCGGATAATTAAACTAGCTTTCAGAAACGGTATCGTTCGGCGTTGTAACAATTATTTTTCATAGTGTCAAGGGGTCACATTCACAAACCCGGCAGTGTGAACATGCACAACGCATTGGTGTTTCTCGCTTTTTTGCATTAAAAATATTTTTTTTTTTATTTTCGCGTTTTTTGGTGCAGAATGTCGTATAACATAAGATATCAAAGAGACAGATATCGTTTGGCTATGTGAACATTTTAAATATTTCTGTTAGGTGATCGTAACTACCACAGGAAAGAGTCGATTCCTAACAAAAATAGCATATTTTCAACCTCCATTTCACACTATTGTAGCGTCATAAGCAATAAGCACGTCTCTTACTTTTCTAGTTTCTGGAAAGTAATGTTTATTATTGTTTTTGAACCTCAAGGCGTGTGCTCAATTATGCCACGTGTTTTTTTTTCTGTTTTTCTTTTTCGTTTTTAGGCTTCGCTATATTGTTTTTTTTTTTTTTTATCAGAGCCAAGCTCGTGCATATACCGCCGGATCTTAAGTATAGTACATCAAATTAAACTAGCTTCCTAAAAAAAAAGTACCGTTCGGAGTTTATAAAATTTATTTTTCGTGGCGTAGGCAGTCACATTTTCAAATCCTGGACAGCAACGTTTCCTCACCGCATTGTTTTTTCTCGCGACTTCGCGATAAAACACGTCAGCCTTGCCATGCTGGGATCAAATACGCCAGCGTCGGCAGTCATTTAGGAAGGATTGATCAACGCAAACATTTCCACTCGCTATTGATGAATTGCCGCAGTTCGTCAGAATCTCAATGACTTGACTGCATAGTGAAAAAGGCAAAAAAATGAAACGATGCCTGTCAGTAAACGGAACTTCCATGACGGGGCTCGCCACTTTGAACAGCAAAGCGCCGATGCCGGCCAGTCACTGAACTGCCATGTAAATACTGGCCATCAAAAGATATATCAGCTTTCACTTCACAAAATACTTTTAATTTTTGTGATTGTTTTCTGTTCAGATAAATTCTGGATCACGTTAATATAAAACAAACACTCGATGCAACCTAAGCCTTTTAACGTAGCATTTGCTAAGGTGTTTTGAAGGTTTCAGGAATTGATCTATGTTCAGTTGAATATGGTCTATCATCTTGAATTCAAAATACTAGCTCATTAGAATAGTTGATTCACATCCAAATGCATCTTTAGTATCATTTTGGTGATAATTCGCAAAATAAGTTTTAAATGATCGCAAGCATCTATAAGTTGTTTTGCAATCTTCAAAGAACTTGCGCATGCACAAATTAATATATAGTACACACTTGACAGAGAAATAATCTTTGCTCAGATTTTTTTAAATGCGCCAAACAAAAAACATGTGAGTCACTGTTAAATCACTCTGTAAACAGCGTTTCTCTTCAGAAAATAATGATGGAGTATCCGATTGGAAAAGAAAATTAAATAAAACAATTTTTTGCAGATTCAAATTCAGAATCTAGAATTGGCAAGCTTTTCATAAAAAAAATGTGTCCGTGTAAAAGAAGAGGGATCTATTTTTTCATATATATACGGAGACAAGCGCGTGCCATATATAGACTACATCCTGCCGTATAAGGCAAAATATGGAAAATGCACGCCATTTAAGGGGCTATTATTAGCCATATATGGCAATAATTTGCACCATGCATGATTATATCCCTCACTATACCTAACCATATATGGTGTCCTCTTGCAATATATGCCCCTATTCGCTCCCTTATCTGGCAGTATACTGCCTTATTTACGTCCTTATACGAGTATATATGGCCGTATATAAAATATATCTGGCCAATATATGACATTTTTGTAAGGGTTGTGTCACTTGACGTCAATTTTGCCGCTAAATCTAGCAGTGAAACTGATTTTGTTCGTGTTTCCCCGCTAAATTGAGTGGGGAAACACGAACCGTTAGCTTACTGAAGATGCAAGATGCAACTTCTTCGTCCCGAATCCTTTTTCCTTCGAACGCCTGCGAAGCCGTTGCGCCCTACGCAGCATCTTTCAAAAACCGTTCGCGCAGCAACGTAACCATCCGCTTGCGAGCGTCTGCGATTCATCGTGTGTTGAAAGCCGGAAGATGTGCTGTCCGTGGTGTCTTTTATGTGCAATTCTTTCGTAAAACAATTTGAAATTTAAAAACGTGAATCTAACAGTGTACACATAATTTTAAATTTATTGGTAAAAATATATATTGATACATAGACGACGACGAAGAGCACGACAGGCAACCGGCCGGGGCTCGTGCACACAGGCGCTTCAGCGGGCAGTTTTGGATTAAAACTATCGTTCGGAGGGCACCCCGTTCCCACTGCTCCTTCTAGCACCGTAACACACTTGGTGGAGGTGCGGGGTCTCCTCGTCCAAGCCATCTAGAGCTCTGCCATCACGCATCTTCGAAGTAATCGGGTACTTACACCGCCTTCCATGGCACAAGGTGAGCAAGCGGCGGCTCCGATCATCCGTACTGGCTCCATACCCTACCGTCAGCGTGATCCTCCCACCTTCGCTGGCTTCGGAAGCGACGATGTCGACGAATGGCTTCGCACATTCGAACGAGTGAGTGTGCATAACGCTTGGGACAACACAATTAAACTTGCCAATGTCGTCTTCTACCTCCGCGACACGGCGAAAGTGTGGTTTGACAATCATGAAGAACAGATCGCGTGCATGGGATGCCTCTAAGACTCGGCTATCAGACGTCTTCGGTTGTCCCGTGAGCCGCAAGGAGAACGCCACCCAGCGACTCGCAACGAGAGCCCAATCTACGGGTGAGTCCATCACCACCTACATTGAGGACATTCTGGCGCTTTGCAAACGTGTGAACCCCACCATGCCTGAAAAGGAAAAGGTCGAAAACATCATGAAAGGAATTGCCGAAGACGCCTTCGCAGTGTTGGTTTCAAGAAATCCAACAACCGTGGCCCAACTTCAGGAAGAGTGCCAGCGCTGGGAAGGCCACAGAAGCAGGCGCATTGCCTCCCCCTTTACCATCTCTCGGCTTCAGAACTGCGTCGCGTCGTCCGGACCACCCTTGACAGGCGACATCAAGAATCTTATTCGGCAGATCATCAAAGAAGAACTCGCCGTTCTCCTTGCACCCTCTCGCCGAGACCTCCAAGGCGAACCCGTTGACCTCTCACCCGAAGGTGTACGAACCCTAATTCGGAACGAGTTGGCACAGTCAGCACCATCACCACAAGAACCTGTCTGCGCAGCCTCACCAGCGCATGCCTACGGCGCACCAACTTTTTTTCCAGCCGACTACAACCCCAGATTCGTCCAAAACGCCGAGAGAACATGGTCCCGGCAGTTCCCCTCCCCTCCGGCCACCAGACGACCCACCTGTTTCTACTGTGGCATACCGGGTCACATAGCTAGATTCTGTCGCCGTCGCATCGCGGATACTTCCCGGGCATACGATTCTCGAGCCTTCCCACAGTACAGAGATTATCATCCCGACAGTTATCATCATGACACAGAAGAACACCTTCTAAGAAACCCACGGCGTTCAGTTTCTCCTTCATATCGCGGCCGTGCAAACCGAAGCCCCTCACCTGCAGGATACCGGCGACGTTCTCCGATGCGGGTTGACCAAACGCTGCCAAAATCATTTTACGATGGGGAAAACTAAAGGAAGCAGCTAAAGGGGGTACGGCTGCTCCTTCACTTCCTCGACATCCCCCACCGACTACGAATGCTTCAAACCTATTAGACATAATCATTAAGAAGGTAAGCTTCACAGCACTTGTCGACACGGGAGCGTTCATTTCTATAATTTCTGACCGTGTACGAAAACGATTGCGACTTGTTTGTACACCCTGGGAACACGGTAGTCTTCGTAGCGCGAACACAGCACTGATTTATCCCCTCGGCTTAGTTTCTGTCGAGATTAGAATTCACAATGAACCTCATCGTCACATTTTCGCAGTTCTACCGAGTTGCTCACACGACATTATTTTAGGCTGGGACTTTTTAGTGACTCGACGTGCGCTTATTGACTGTGGGACGAAATCGCTATACCTTAGCTAAGTTACTTCTGGCGTAGAACCTCTTTCATACAACCGTGTTTCTTTCCGTGCAACAAATACCACTCGAATTTCACCCTTCACTGCAGCGCTTATTCAGTTAACTGCAGACCTTCCAGACTCTGATTATTTACTTGAACCTAACTTAGAAGTTTTCTTTCAGAAAGGTCTCGCGCTACCCTTCGCTCTCACGCGATCGCGTTCTTGTGTATGTACTGTTCTCCTAGCAAATACTACTAACATCTGCCAAATTCTTCCGGCTGGTTCATGCATTGCTACAACGACGATTCACGACGTTATATACATCAATGCTGTTAGCGATACCTGCTTGACGTTCAATGCACCTTTGATTTCCGACTCCATGGATGCCCACAAATTGCTTCGCCACACAATTAACGGCCGTTTAAATGAGTCACAATATGAAGCCTTGCATAAGCTACTGTGCTCTTTTCTTGATATCTTTGACTTTCAATCTACGCCCCTGACACAAACGTCAATTGTTCAACATGCCATTCCAACGGGAGACCACCGGCCTTTACGCAGTCGTCCATATCGTGTTTCTGCCAAAGAACGCGAAGTTATACAAAATCATGTGAGTGACATGTTACGCAAAAATATCATTCAGGATTCATCCAGTCCCTGGTCATCTCCCGTGGCACTGGTTAAAAAGAAGGACAACACCTGGAGATTCTGTGTTGATTACAGGCGTCTCAACAAAATAACCAAGAAAGACGTTTACCCTCTTCCACGAATAGATGACGCCCTTGATAGCCTACACGATGCCAACTACTTTTCTTCGATCGATATGCGTTCAGGATATTGGCAAATCAGCGTAGACGAAAAAGATCGCGAAAAGACAGCTTTCGTTACTCCTGATGGCCTTTACGAGTTCCGTGTTATGCCCTTCGGATTGTGTAACGCTCCTGCTACCTTCGAGCGAATGATGGATTCTTTGCTCCGAGGCTTGCGTTGGACAACTTGTTTATGCTATTTAGATGACATTATAATATTTTCGTCCACTTTTGATACACACTTGTCTCGCCTGACGGCTGTGCTGAAAATATTTCGCGACGCTGGCCTTCAGCTGAACTCTAAGAAGTGCGTATTTGGAAACACTGAAATTAAGATTCTCGGCCACGTGGTCAGCCGCCAGGGCATATCCCCTGATCCCTAGAAATTGACTGCAGTTTCCCAGTTCCCCCCTCCAACGAATCAAAAAGCTTTACGCTCTTTTCTCGGGCTGTGCTCCTATTTCCGACGATTCATTCGTGGCTTCGCTGAAATATCAGCCCCCCTGCACCACCTTCTGAAAAAGGACGTCCCTTTCAATTGGTCTCAATGCGAACAACGTGCATTTCATGCTCTCAAAACCGCGCTTACAACACAACCCGTTTTGGCCCATTTCAACCCCTCGCTTGAAGTGGAAATACTCACCGATGCTAGTGGATACGGTCTTGGTGCTGTCCTCATTCAAAAACACGAAGGCAAAGAACATGTCGTTGCCTATGCGAGCCGTGCTTTATCTAAACCTGAAATGAATTATGCAATAACAGAAAAAGAATGTCTCGCGATTATTTGGGCAATTCTTAAGTTTAGACCATACGTATTTGGACGCCCCTTTAAGGTCATTACGGATCACCATGCCTTATGCTGGTTATCCAACCTAAAAGATCCCTCCGGAAGGCTCGGCAGATGGGCCCTTAAACTTCAAGAATACGACGTATCTATATTTTATAAATCTGGTAGAAAACATGAAGCGCCTGATTGCTTGTCTAGAAATCCGGTATCTTCAGACCCATCACTCTCTTTTACGCCCATCAATGTAATCGCTTTCACATCAAGCTTAGACTTTGCTGTAGAACAGCAAAAAGACAAATCCCTCTGCCAAGTATTTCAGTATTTACAAAAATGTCCTCAGACACGTAATGAAAAACGCCTTACCAATATCTACACCGTGGAACACGGAATATTATACCGCCGGAACTATGACCCGCAAGGTGCGCCACTCCTATATGTTGTTCCTAAGCATCTCCGTGACGACATATTGCGTTCTCTCCATGATGACCCCACAGCTGGACACATGGGGTTCTTCAAGACATACATGCGTGTCCGACACACTTTCTACTGGAAGGGCATGTACCGTGATATTTTCAAATACGTTGCATCATGTCTACAGTGTCAACGCCGCAAACGACCCACCACCGCGCCCGCCGGACACCTACATCCTCTTCACCCTCCTCATTATTCATTTGAACGCGTGGGGATTGACCTTTAAGGTCCACTTCCTGTAACGCAATCAGGCAACAGGTGGGTTATTTTCGCAATTGACCACTTGTCGCGCTATGCCGAGACGTCACCATTGCCTACCTCCAATGCTGAAGACGTTGCCGCTTTCCTTCTGAAACAAGTTTTTCTACGACACGGACCTCCTCGGCATCTAATCAGCGACCGAGACACAGTCTTCCTGTCCGAAGTGGTTCAACAGTTGTTAGCCCTCTGTGGAACTGTACATAGACCTACTACAGCTTACCATTCCCAGACGAACGGTTTAGTAGAACGCTTCAATCGCACAAAAGCAGACATGATCTCCATGTACGTCCAGTCCGATCATCACAACTGGGACGGTGTACTTCCTTCGTGACGTACGCCTACAACACTGCTCTCCAAGACACACGGCTACACTCCATTTTTTCTTCTACACAATCGGTCCCCAACCACACTTCTCGACGCATTACTTCCTTACAACCATAATGAACAGCTAGAGGACACTGTCGCCCGCCTCGTCTGCCCTGCCGAAGAGGCGCGACAGCTCGCCCGCCTACGCACAATGGCCTCACAACAGCGCCAATGTCAACGTTACAACGAGACACATCGACCGGCGTCTTACACCATCGGCGACCTTGTGTGGCTCTGGACACCACGTCGGCAACAAGGCAAAGCCACCAAGTTCCTCCACCGGCACGCCGGCCCATACCGCATCACTGCCAAGCTGTCGGACCTCACCTACCAGGTACAGCTTCTGCACCCAACACCTGACCGACGGAAACCTTCGAAGGACACCGTTTACATCACCCGCATCAAGCCCTACCATCACCCGCATCCAACCCTCGCCCTAGAACACCGCTCCTCTCCACTACACTTCCCTCTTCACTATACGGTCGAGACGACCGCCAAAAACGGAGGGGGTAATGATACATAGACGACGACGAAGAGCACGACAGGCGACCGGCCGGGGCTCGTGCACACAGGCGCTGCAGCGGGCAGTTTTGGATTACAACTATCGTTCGGAGGGCACCCCGTTCCCACTGCTCCTTCTAGCACCGTAACAATATACATATTTACTTATTTATTTATTTGTGGGCATCGTGCGCAAAAAAAAATAGTCGCGCTTATTTTTTCATTTTAAATTATGATGTGGATTATACGGCGTAAAACATAGTATCTTCAAACTCGCATCGTTTTGGGTCGCTTTCGAGATAGACAGCTTCTTTGGAAGTTCAAAAGTTGGTCTTCATAGAGCTGTATGTTCACTCGGTATTGACAGCAGGGTAGACGCGATGCATGTTTTAGGCCAATCGTGTCTCCGGTTAGGGTCACGCGACTACAGTCTAGAAGCTGGTGAAGAAGCAGAACACGGCACCTGCCTGGAGCCCAAGGCCACACATAGCATTCACTGCACTATCAACCTTGGGTACAAGTGACAACCCGCACGTTGATGCCCCATAAGATAAGCCTTTTGTTTGTGCACTTCCGTTTTGGCCTTTCTTTCTCTCCTTTTCTCTCTCTCCCTAAGCTGAAAGCGTGGTAGTAAGAGGTGCGTGGTGACGAGGTTTGACAGATGACGCATTAGCCGTTGGCAATCTCGGAATGCGTTTGGCCGGATCTAGTTTGGCGTGTGTTCGCCCTGCGTGGCTGCTGCGAATTTCTGCTTCTGCAAGCGATTTCTTCAAAGAAGCCCAAGAATTTTTTGCGATGCGTCTAGTGCTCGGTTCTACAAATGACAGCTTGTGCTACATCGTGTTGAATCTTCACGGACACCTTCCTTCTCGTTTTTGTGTTTGAGTGGTGATTACGCCATGGCCGTGTCGACATCTATCTCGGATTCAGTGTTGCCAGATTGGGCTATATATAGCCAAATTGGGCTACAGTTTTTCCTAGTTGGTGTCAAAAGTTCGTGGTTGGCTATGCGGCTATTTTGGGATATTTCTAAGTATGCGGCGAACTTTTGTTGAACCTCAGCTTCGACGCCGAACTTTGAGGTTCGGCTAGTTAATTTTCAACTTTTAATCAGTTTCGAAAAAAAAATTATTTTTTGGCTATAATAATAATAATAATAATCTTTATTCAGCCTAAAGGGCTGCGACACCACAGAAAGGCCATTGGCCCATACCTGAGGCCTGCAGTGCCGCATTACTACAAACAAAACAAAACAAAGTAAGATTTTCACATAAAACATACACATACTCACACACGAACACAACGCACAAACACACATGTACGCTCGCATGCACACACACACACACACACGGGGGAGGGGAAGAGAAAGGGAGGGTAAATCATCGTCGTTGGAGGTGGCCCGATGCCTCCTTGCTCCAGGCGAGAGGAGAGAGAGGAAGGAGAAAGGCTTCAAACTTCCACAAACTTCAGGGTTTTCGCAATGCGCAGTGAAGCAAAGCTTGCAGAGTTCAAGCGGTCTCCCTACAGCGCAGTGGAGCAAACCAAACTGAGTGCACTATTACCACAGGCCCGGTTGCGCGCCCTCCACTCGGACGCATATGGCTCTGCCCAGACGTAGACAGAACTCTATAAATGCTGCTTTGGTGCCCATTGTGAGAATCCTTAGGAACACAAATTTGTAAAAATGAGAAGTCCGCAGTTCCATTGCTAAACACTTGACTACCTTCCAGTCGTTGCCCAGTGCCCACCCCAAGAAAGGACAACACAATCACAAATAGCATGAACATGTATGGGTGACACTAATATTCTACACAACGAAAAAGAGACGGGTGGGATATTGGTAAGGACCTTAGATATTGGGGGTTCTGGTTTGAAACACCCAGTGTTCTGACTGTTCTGCTTCTGTATTTTGTTCTTTTACTGTATGATCATACCTCCCGGGCTTCACAATAAAGCTGTCTTCGTGTGTTTTGTACTTCGGAAAACCTACGAAGGAAGGGCCAGTTTTGTACGGATTTTCATCCTTCCGAAGCTTTTCTTGAAAAATTCACAAGTAAGATTATGTACACAAAAGGTGGTGCATCTGAGGATTGAAAGAGATCGTAACGTGTATCGTATGGGTGTGAGAAATTGTCAATATAAGGCTTAAAATTCATTGTTTTTAGTCTTGGCTATTTTGGGCAACATTTTTTTACGGCTTTGCTATACTTGGGGTATATCTCCCAGTCGTTTGGCGGTTTTCGGTGGGACCATCTGGCAACACTGCTCGGATTACCTTTCAAGTCCCGTCTCGTCAACGTAAGTGCGCGGCAACCTACTTCGCGACAATAGATCGTTTCCCTAAAGGTACTCTTCCAGATTACCTCTAGAATTAGGCCGTGCCTATCTCCTGGCAGCCGGGAGAATAATTGTGCAGAATGTTTCGGCATTGGTGCGATTGCGCTACAAGCAGAAAGTTACGATATGCCGCCGACAAAGTTTTGACGTGTCGCCAAAAAGAACAACAACAACAAAGAATCTTAATTGCGCGTACTAAAATTTGACGAGCGGCTTTACGAGTCGCTTGTAGAAAGATTGTTACGATTTTTCGAAATACTGGTAAACAACGCTCGGTTACCGTCATAATCTAAACCCTGAGATAAGAATAAATCAAATAACGTACAACTCTCATTGACCCAGGGTTTATATTATGATGTTTCCTAACCGGCTTGCCTACATACTTTCGCTCCTTGCAAAGGTTACCGTCTCGCAGGCGGCACAAACCGATCCCCTGACGGCGGCGTCTCGGCTAGCTTGCACACGGGGCCGCCGCTGCTCGATCGCCGTCTCGCCGGGCTCGCGGCGCGACAATCGCTCGAAGCGGGGAAACGGCGTTATGTAATGAAAGGCAAAGGGCATCTACACCACGAATGGGCAAAAGTCGATGCAAAGGCATGCGCGAACGTAAACAACGGTAGAAAAGTGCAGTTGCTCGCCGCTATGAGATGCGTGCCGCAAACTCGGTAATCCGCGGACGTATCCCTCTCCTGCCGCTGGTACTTTCTCTAACTTGACGGACACTCTGTCTCGCGGTTCATGCCGACGAAACGATCGGACGATCGTCGGGATACCGGGTCATTGCTACAGCCGAGCGCGGCACAGTTTACCATTGCTCTCGCTGTGCAGGGTCGAAGAGTCAACCATGGTGGATACCGGTGTTGGACGTCATGATGTGACGTACGTGCAATGCCTGAATACCGGGTGTTTTTAGAGCGCAGCTCTTAGGCGCCCGTTTCCGGCTTGAGCGGCGTCGCCGTCGCCGTCGCCGTCGCGGTCGGCGTAACCGCGCGGTGCATTATGGGAAATGTCCCATAATGCACCGCGCGAGCCCCCCCCCCCCCAGGGTCACGTGGCCCCTCAGGTCATATGACCCCCCCCCCCGAGATCACGTGACCCCCTCCCCCCGAGGTGCATTATGGGAAATGTCCCATAATGCACCGCGCGAGCCCCCCCCCCGGGTCACGTGACCTCGGGGGGAGGGGGAGTCACGTGACCCCCAGGTCACGTAACCCCCCGGTGGAGATTGAAGAATGAGGGGAGGAGGAGGAGGAGGAGGGGTATACCCTTCCCTGAGTACCCTTCCCTCCACCTCCTCAAGAGCTGCGCTCCAATTCGGCGTTACAGGGAGTTGTAAACGGCTTTTACTTTTTTTTTATTCTTGCATATTTGTTTTAAAAGAAGCCGTGAGAACTACACTTATACGGTTGGTGCGAGTGAGTTATACGCCCAGGGGGACATTGTATAGTTTGCTAATCTTTGCGATAAGTCGGCTTATTAATTAAAATTAATTAAAAGACATATGGTTTCAATTAGAAACTTGCTGAGCGTCGTCCAAAACCCATAAATCAGTAATTTTTAGGAAGAGTTTGAGCGCGTGTGAAGTGCAGTAGTGCGCTGACGTTACCACTCGTGGACCAGGTACAAGGCAGTGGCTAGATAAGAGACGGAAAAATTGCGCGGGTGCCTGACCGAAACCGCTAGCCTTGTACCTGCTCCACGAGTGGTAACTTACTCACGTGCTGAAAGTCTTTCTGAAAATGACTGATTTAGGAATTTTGGAAGACGTTCAGCAAGTTTCTAATTGGAACCATATGTCTATTTTCACTACTTTCAAAATTAAGTAGTGAATTTCAAATAATTTGCCGACTTATTGCAAAGATTAGCCACCCACATAATGTCCCCCTGGGCGTATAACTCACTCGCACAAACCGCATAAGTGTAGCTTTCATGGCTTTTTTAAAAACAAATCTACAAGAATAAAAAAACACCCGGTATATCAAGGTTGCCTTACCTGATTGGGACATATCTTCCCTGATATAGGAGGCAGATATACCCCTATCTAACAGACCCTGATGTGGATATATAAAAAATTTGCAGATCTGGCTTGATAAGGCTTATATAAACGGATTTACTTGATATGGCCAGATCTGCCCAATTTTTTATATAACCATATCTATTTTTATATAAGTCCAGATATGCCATTTTCGTAAGGGCCCAACGGGAAGGCCACGTGACATACTTTAGCGATGGACTGGCCAAGATGGCTCGTAGCGTCGGCTGCGGTACAAAACAAAGTGAAATGGAATATAGACAGCGTTTCCGCTTGGTGTTTTGTATTATCAACTGCGTTGTTGCTGTCGTCATCTTGCTTATGTAGCCGAGTCGTCACACTTTTTTTGACCATGCGGGCGCGCGCACATTTTTATGCCTCCTCGAATGCCCATAGAAACACAAAGGTGCTGTGAGAATTTCGATGGGCGGCATGACGCAAAGGGATATAGCAACAACAGTCGAGGTTACACAGGCTAACTTCAATACACCATTTGCAGTATTCCCAAGCGCCACGGCCCGCACTCAAGGAATCATGGGAACGGTGTTCCTTCAGCTGTTCAGAAAAATTTATTTCACAAATATGAACACTCGCCGCACGCAACACACATATTCAAGAGTCTCGCGGGGGACTGATCTGTAGTACCAACTAAAGCTTAAGGCCCATTAAACAGTAAAAAGTTGATCATGACGCGACCCCTCACTACAGAGAGGTAGCGGCACGACCACCGGCGGAGGAACTCTTGCTCGCCAAGAGAGAACCGCTGGTCGTCCAGGTAAGCGGTGAGTTCTTTTCGGATGTCCCACAACAGCGGCCACAACGCGCGGCGTCGTCGTCGCTGGGCCGTCGGGACACAACGGTTTCGCCACAGCACCCACTCACATATTGCCACTAGTAGCAGCGCAAAGGCGCCCGCGGGCAACGGCCTCGTGTGACGTAGACGTCCACCCCGAGATCGCGAAACGAGCGCTGTATTATGTGCCATAGGTCCCTCGCCGGTACACAATCTCTCACGACGTGCGCGTTTGTTTCTATTGCACCACAATTGACGCACTGTGCGTCCCGTACCACACCCCTGCGGAAAAGCCTGTCCTTTGTTGGGAGGACACCCCACCCCTTTAACCATTCGAAGTCGCGCACGTGGTCCGGCAGCGTGGACGACGTCAGTGCCAGCCACGGGTACGGCTGCACCGCGCCCGGCGGCGGCGGGGGTTGGTCTGCCGCAACTAGGCGTTCGACAAGCCTAGACGCCGGGGCCTCGAGTATCTCCTCTCGTGACACGTGGACGCTGAGCTTGTCGAAGAGATCCGCGGTAGACTTGTAAAATGCAGGGGTCGTCTCCGCGCGGGGCCGAAGAGGACTCGGAAGAGAGTCTCCCAAGAGGCGGTTATTGGCGCCGAGGAAGTAGAGCGTGAGCGGCCGTGCTGGGTTGTCGTGGTCGTCAACACTCTTAAAAAAAGGGTACTGTAGTATCCTCCTTAAGGGGGTAACCGACTTGCACACAGGGCAACCCCTTTTGGAGGTATCGTTACCCCCTGCATCGAGGGTGCAAACTTACCCCCTGGGTTAGGGTGCAACATTGCCTCCTTTTGGAGGTAACCTTAGTTCCTTTTGGTGTTAAAAGTGCATCATTTATCGGTCACCCTTTACTTCCTTTAGGGGGGGAATTTCAACCCTTTTGAGAGGTAAGAAGACGTAATTGAGGGCGCTGCTTTTACCTCCTTTTGGAGGGAACTATGATTCACTTTGGGGTTGAATGCACACGATGAGGAAAACAGCTCAGAAATCGCGAACTACGAAGAACAAACACGACAGAAAAGTGCTGTCCTGTCATGTTTGTTCTTCGTAGTCCCTTGGCTTTCCGAGCTGTTTTCCCCCTCATGTATAACAGCAACCAACTGGCCCAGTTCACCACCTTATTACAGGTTAAATGCACACTTGATGGAATCACTTTGGAATCACATGACAATGTTTTATTGTGGCTGTCACAAACAAAATGGCATAAAAATCAATGGCATGACTAGACATCTTATAAAAGTTCTAAGATTAAACCACTAAGCGCAATAAAGGCATCTGGAACAACACTTTCGGGGCTCTAGTCGTAGCTAAAGATGAACTAGAGGCAGAATGCAACCAGGACTGCCTCAGCAGGCGACGCGGCTGCGAGATCTCCCTCCACTGCCGCATAGCTGGGCGCCTCAGGATTAATTAGGCTTGAGCTGACAGCCACCGGGTAGATTGCACTGCCTGCCTGGAACCAAAAAAATGTGGAAATCATGTGATATGAAGTTGAAACATATCATCCCCAATTTGAAGAAACTGTGAAGAAATATTAGATTTTTCTAAGACGCATTTGGAGCATTTGATGGGCCACTGATTCCAGCATTATAAAGCATCGACCATACTTACCGGACGTGACCAGTTTAACTATTGACTAACTACCACTGACTAAAATTATCACATGGCGGGTGGTAATCATAGATTAGTAAGCACTTTGTATTCACCGGTCATGTTTAAATTTGTCACCCCGATTTACTTAGGTGACTAACAAATCTTAGTCAAAGGGGTACAACTACTGTAGCAGGTTAGTATATACAAGTGCTGATTGTTGGGCGAGTTGGTATTGTACGTGAAAAAAACATGATTGCGCTTTAAGACAAGGACTGAGGAAGAACATACACCACAGAGCGCTACACCACATTAGCTACTCAGCACCACAGCAGATCCCTATGACCGCCAAGCCTAAGTGCCGAACTTCGGAAAATATGCAAATATTTTTGCCGAAGTGCTCTGCCAGATGAAAATTGAATTTGTTTTATTTAGACATGAGAAGAACAGCACACAAGGACGAGAAAACATAAAAAGAACACACCGAAAAAGACACACTCAAGCGCCTTGTGTGTCTTACTCTAATTTATTTACTCGAAGTATACCCTCAATTTTCTCTGGAAAATGAACGAACACCACACACGCAAAGAAAATTAAAAAATCAAGAACCTCATTTCAATTGCCCAAATGCGAACAAGAACATCAAAATAATATATCTGACTACGCTTACCTGCAGTTGCGTCCAAGGTAGCAGGCATCCAGTACCCTCGACGAAATCACCCTACAAAGTTGACGCAGTAGGAAAGAAATATATTCAATAAACTACAAATAATGCAAACTTAGCCATCTGACTCGCCTATTGCATGATCAGCTTTTAAAAATGCCTGCTCACACGCAGAAAAAAAAATGCCAAGACGATATACTTGCTAGTCTCTCTGCCGGCAATAACGTAATGACCTTATTCAGTATTATACTACTATTAATGTTTGCGAAGCGCACGAATAATTTCTAACTGCCGAATGTCGAACTTCGGCAAAATGTAAATATTTTTGCCGAAGTAATTTGCCAGATTAAAATTTAAAATTGAATCTATGTTTTATTTAGACATGAGAATTAAGAACAGTACACAAGCACGAAAACACAAAAAATAACACCGAAAAAGACACACTCAAGCGCCTTGTGGGTCTTACTCTAATTTATTTACTCGAAGTATACACTCAATTTTCTCTCGGAAATGAACAAACAGCACACACACAAAATAAACATAAAGATCAAGAGCCTCATTTCAAGTGCACAAATGGGAACAAGAAAATCAAAATAAAATATTGCACTACGCTTACCTGCAGTAAACAGTGTTAAGAACTGTCACGAGATGCGTCCAAAGTAGCAGGCATCCAGTACCCTCGACGAAATCACCCTGCAACGTTGCCGCAGGACGAAAGAAATATATTCAATCAACTTCAAATAATGCAAACTTGAGCCATATCTAACTCGCCTACTGAATGATTACTTTTAAAAAAACCTGATCACACGCAAAAAAAAAAAAACCAAGACAACACTATAATTGCTAGTCTCTCTGCCGGCAACAACTTAATGACCTTATTTCGTAATATACTACTTTTAATGTTTGCGAAGCGCACGAATAATTTCTAACTGCCGAATGTCGAACTTCGGCAAATATGTAAATATTCTAGCCGAAGTAATTTACCAGATTAAAATTGAATGTATGTCTTATTTAGACATGAGAAGAACAGCACACAAGGACGAAAACACACACAAAAAAAACACAAAAAAAGACACACTCAAGCGCCTTGTGTGTCTTGCTCTAATTCATTTACTCGAAGTATACCCTCAATTTTCTCTCGGAAATGAACGAACAGCACACACACAAAATCAACATAAAAATCAAGAGCCCCATTTCAAGTGCACAAACTGGAACAAGAAAATCAAAATAAAATATCGGACTCCGCTTACCTGCAGTAAGCAGTGTTAAGAACTGTCACGAGATGAGTCCAAGGTAGCAGGCATCCAGTACCCTCGACGAAATCACCCTACAACGTTGCCGCAGGACGAAAGAAATATATTCAATCAACTTCAAATCATGCAAACTTGAGTTATATCTAACTCGCCTACTGAATGATCAGAGTTTTAGAAATGCCTGATCACACGCAAAGAAAATGCCAAGACAATATAATTACTAACCCGGTGCCTGTAACAACTTCATGACCTTATTCCGTAATATAATACTATCAATGTTTGCGAAGCGCACGAATAATTAGCTCAGACATTTCTATTCGGTATTTCAAGGTAACGTGACATTTTACCAAACTATTTATTAAACCTCGTTAAATTAAAAATTAAAAAAAAAAACGTTGATATTAAAAATCAGTGTTTAACACTGATTTTTACAAATATCACCGACATTGAGAATAAATCGCGCCGGTTGGCCGGTGCCGCCAATGAATGCCTGATCGACTACTGCTCTGCGGGGAAAAAACAAAATAAAACAAAAAACAACCACCTTATGAGATTTTCAAATATCTGATCAGATCCTCAATTTAACGTCCGACGCGACACACCAACGGCCCCAAAGAGAGAAAACCTCCTACCCCCTCACGCCTTAAACGTAGGCGACACCCGATTGAAAAGGCGTCTTGCCGCCCGGCCAAGGCCCGGCTCGCCGAACCGCCGCTCTCCCCCTTCGTCCACCCGCACACACATACACCGGGAAAAGCTGCTGGCTAAGCCACTGGTTAGCGTATGTCAACCTTCTAAATGTGCGCTAGTGCAAGCGACAGTCATTCCTGTTCTTGCTCTTTATGAACTTCGATGGTCTAAACCGTGTCTGCGTTCGCGCCACACACTAATTTTATCGAACGCTCGACGCCTTCAAACGTGCCAACATGTCCGCCAACCCTTTGTCTAAGGAAGACGGGGGTCGCCTTCCCGGGCGGTCATAACCGACGCCAACTGCCGACCGCGCAGAACATTTCCTTACCTGCATACGGTGCACACGACTTGGATCTTCGACTGAAGTCAATGCAGCGCTCTCGGTGACCTCGTAAGAAGAGACTGAACCGAACAGAACAATAAAGAACGTTCCTGCACCGGGACGCCTCCGTCGAACGTTCGAGAAGAAACACCGTTATGCCGTCATGACCGGGCGCGTCGGCGGCGAAGGCGCGGACACTCTTCGGCCGGGCAGGCGCTCTCCCACGCATGCGCGAATAATCACGTGTCATACGAGGAGACCAATTAGCGAACTCGTTTGCGCCTTTCCACAGCCAATCGCAGCGCCCAGGCTTTGGCAGTGCAAAACAGGTGCACCCTCTGGGAGGTAATACATGCCGCCTTCGTGCCCCTTCGCGGCGAACTTCACCTGGTAGCACCGCATTCTCCGTGTTTGCTGCGCTTGAGGAGGTAACGAGCGGAGCGCTTTACCCCTGGGCGGGAGGAGGGTGGTAAAGGCGGTTTGTTACCTCCTTTTGGTCCCCTTTTTTCTAAGAGTGAAGGATTGCCAGGGTTGTCTTCAGGTTCAGTATGGGCGCTGCCAGCTCGATGCACGGAAAGCTCCACCCGCCTTCACCGCGGGGGAGGCATAAGCGGGAGCGCCTCACGAGTTCTGTGCGGTTGTTCCAGCAGAAGGTAAACAGCGCCGAGCGCACTTGAAGGATGAAGGGGCGCGGCGGGAGGGCTACGCGGGCCACATGCCACAACCTTCCGCAGAAAACCGACTGAACAAGGTACCGCCGCACAGCCATGGGGAAGTCGTAATGGCCAGCCTCAGCAGCCTTCTCGATGATCTCTTGACGCAGGTTGGCGCAGGTCTCCGTAGCCACGCCGGAGGCGTCGTACGAGACCCCAAGAATGATAACGGACTGGGCTCGCGGCAGAGATGGCGGGCACGTGGGGGGAGCCGCGATACAGAGAGATTTGCTTTTTCCAGGGTTCAACCATGCGCCGGAGAGGCACGCGTACTCGTCGAAGAGCCGGAGGGCCTTCACCAGGCTGTCTTCGTCGCGCAGATAGAGGGTCACGTCGTCCGCATACGCCGAGACGCGAAGCTCACCGGACCCAGGTAGAGAGAGTCCGCTTATGCTGGAGTGCCTGTCGACTCCAACCAGAAAGGGCTCTAAGCTGAGGACGAAAAGGACCGGGGACAGCGGGCACCCCTGCCGAACTCTTCGCGTTACCGGAAAGCGTGACACTAAGGAACCATTCAGGAACAAGTCACTCTTCAAGTCACTGTACAAGGCTGCGAACAGCTGAGCGCTCTCGGAGGAGAAGCCAAACCCGTCGAGAACACCAAGTAGGTATTGGTGCTCGACGCGGTCGAACGCCTTGGCTTGGTCCAACGACACGAGAAGCCCGTTCGCCCGTCGGGAGCGTGTGAACTCCAGGATGTCGCGAGTGAAAGTCGTCAAAGTATGTATGCTGCGGCCCGACACCGAGCACGTCTGTCGGGGGATCACCAGCTCCGGTAGGAAAGCTTGCAGACGCGAGGCTAGGGTCGCGGCGAGGAGCTTGTAGTCACTGTTTAACAACGTTATCGGGCGCCTTGCCCCGGGGTCGGTATGGTCACCACCCTCCTTGGGGATGAGCACGATCCGTCCCAGCCGAAAGGATGGCGGTAGGAGGAGGTCTTCAAAGTAGACCCGCACGACAGCGGTAAAGAAGTTCCCGAGAATGTGCCAGAACGTGCGGTAGAACTCCGCTGGGAGACCATTCGGTCCTGGTGCGGAGCCGTTCTTCATCCGCTTCAAAACGTTCCACAGCTCGGTCGCGGACGGGGGACGCCGCAGGCCCGCGTCATCCTCGCGGAGATCTTGGGGAGGCCGCTGAGGAGAGGGTGCCAGGACACCGAATTCCGATCAACCGGCGCGTCCGACTGGGCCAGCGACCGGAAGTGGGCTGCGAAGTGACCATTGTCAAGGCGGCCAGGCGACCCCGACGCGGAGGGCGTCAGCTGTCTCTCGAAGGCTTGTAGGCTTGTGCGATGGGTGTAGCGCAGTACCTCCAGGTGGACCGACGGGCTCCCCTGAGCCTGCAAGACGGTAGTCGCGGTGGAGTCCAACCGAAGGTATCGTTCGTAGCGTCTCTGCAGCTGTTCGAGGTACGCCCTCATGAAGGGGGTCAAGGCGCCCCCTTGGCGGACGATACGGATTCGGATGATAGTGTCTTGCAGAAGCCCTCTATGCCGTTCGCGGAGGTGCCGTCCCATCAGAGTGCTGAAGCTTTGCCATTGAACTTTCAGGCGATCCCAAGACGCCGGCTCTGGGCGCACGCCGACTAGCGACTCCCTGACCAGGTTGCCCAACGTGCGGCGCGTGGTCTCGTCGTGGAGGATCCTAGAATCCAGACGCCACGGACGCGAGGAGCGTACGACCGCAGAGTCGAAGCGGAACTTGATAAGTAGCGGACGGTGATCGGAAATCTCTTCTAGGCACGACGGGAAGTCCACCGCAGTACAGGTCTGTAGCGCGGCAGATAGCGTGCGAGGCAAGTACAGCCGGTCTATGCGACTTCCCGAAGCCCCTCTGTTCCACGTCGACTGGTGGGTGGATCCATGCAGTAAGGACCATCCGTCCACGAGGTCGACGTGCCTCACAAGCCGCCGAAGTTCACGGGCGGACCAGGTTGAGCGACCCTGACCAGGACCCCGAACGTCGGCGTTAGAGTCCAGGACGCAATTGAAGTCGCCGACCAAGAAGCACTGGCCCGCGTCGAGAAGGTGTACGTCTAGGCTGCGGAAGTAGTCGTGCTGGAAGGTCGACACAGTTGGCGCATAGACAGTGACGAGGCGAAATTTCCGTTCACCGAAGAAAAAGTCAAAACGAACAGTCCTTCCCTCCGTATCAAAAAGATAAGTGGCGTTGCGCAGCAGACTGCGACTGCAGACAACCACGCCCACGCCCGTCGCGCGGCGCGGCGCGTAAGAAAAGAAAGCAGTCACAGGCAACCGGGCTTCGGAATCTGCAACGTCACGGAAGCGGGCAAAGTTGGTGTCTTGTAAGCCCAGAAGATCGCAGTTCTGCATCCTCGCGAAGTGCATCACTTCAATTTGCTTCGCAGGTTTTCGAAAGCCACGCACATTCAGGGATAATATGCGAAGAGTGGACAGAATAGAATAAGAAAAGGGATAGGGACGCCGGGCGTGTTGCTTAGAAAGTGGAGCTGTCGGACGATGCTGGAGAGGGGTCGCGACGCGGGGGGGAGGACTTTCGCGGTTTCTTGGGGCACGTGGCTCGTGGGCCCCCACTGTCAGTTGAGCGGGAACCGCTGCTCGTGAGGGGACGCTCGGAGTCCTCGTGCGGTGGTCGGCTCGAATCGGTGTCCGGTGTGTCAGTGGGGGTCGTGTCCATACTCTCGGTCGGTGTCGCTGGGGGGTTACCTGGAGCGAGGTTTTCGTCAATGATGAGGTGGTCGCTGTCGCTGTTGACCTCGCCATCACCCGACGCTGGGCTCCACGCTGCATAGGCGGTGTCGCCGACAACAACAGCGGCGGCTCGGACAGAGTCCGTCCCCTCGCCTGAAGTCGCCCCCGAGCCGGTCGGACTCGGCTCAGGTGGGGCGGATGGGGGCGCCGACGGAGGAGGCGGGGGTGGGGCCGCGGCTGTGGCGTCAGGTGGTGACGGAGGGTCGACGGTGGAGACGGGTGGTACGGCAGGAGCCTAGGGGGCGATGGGAGAGGTTGAGATTCCTCTGTCCAGGGCCGGGAAATTGGTAGCGTAGTTCCCGGCTACCATGGAGGAGTAGCTTCTCTTGGCGGTGCAGTCCACAGTCGCGTGGGTTCCACCGCAGCGTCTGCAGTTGGCAGTGCAGTCCTCAGTGGGGTGCCCGAAGACACCGCAGCGGTCTCAGTAGTCCGTCGTACTCTGTGCCCGGACGTGGCCCTCCTGAATGCAGCGTCGGCATACGCGCTTCAGGCCGCGGTAGTCAAATGTAGCTCGATGACCGGCGACGCGCAGGAAGTTGAGCAGGGGGTTAGCCTCCTTCATTTCCATGCGGATGAAGCGGGTTCCTGTTTTCACAGTCGCCGTTCGGTGGTAGGTCGCGTAGGAGACGTCGATGACTTTGCCGTACGGGGCCAGGGCTTGGACGATCTGTTCGTTGCGCACAAACGTCGGCAGGAAGAGGCAAGTCACATTCGTCACCTGCGGACCCGTCGGCACGATGGGGACTGACTGGTTGGCGATGGAGACGCTGCCGGCCTCACGAAGCTTGAGGGCGGCTTCACGGGTGTTGACGACGACTTGGAAGTTTGTACCTCCTAGGTGCTGCGCCGAGAAGATTTCGGGCAGCCCCACAATGGCGGATACCCCATCAATGAGGTCGTCCACCGATGTGCCTACTGGCACGACAACGTCGAAAGCGTGCGCTTTCGGCGGTGGAGAATGTTGCGTCGATGCGGTCGCCATGGCGGTCGGCGCCCTCGCCGGGGAGCTCGACGACACGTAGCCAGGAACCGCAGAAAGCAGGCCCCGGACGAGATGAAAACCAGGAAACCGGGCACTCAGGAACAGCGACGAGATGTTTCAGCTCCCTAGTGATCGCTAATTTTCGACCAACGTCATGGTTACACTGTTCTTGAGCGTAATTCGGAGTCACTTTGAACAAGCGCCCGCTATACCCTAAGGACCTGTCATATCACTTTTAAAATTGCTCGTCAATGTCAGCATTTTTGATGCTGCGCATGCGATCCACCTTTCAGCCTGGCTGAGCTGCAGAAATCTCTTACAATATTATCATTCTCGTGATTGTTGTTTGAGCAGGAATTGCTTAAAAAGCCGATAATTCACTCAAAACAAAACCAGCATTTAGCTCGGAGTCTGCGGGGCTGTTTATAGCATTTTTAGCGTTTCTAACTTAATATCAGCATGATAATAATGTAAGAGATTTCTGCAGCCCACCCAGGTTGAAGGGTGGACTGCATGCACAGTATAAAAAACGCTGACATTAAGGAGAAATTTTAAAAGCGATATGACATGTCATTGGGGTATATCAGGCGCTTGTTCAGGGTGACTCCGAATTACGCTCGAAAGCTGTGCAACCAATGATAGGGTCGAAATTACCGATCACTAAGCTGAGGGAACACCGCTCCCATGATTCTTTTAGCGCGGGCCGGTGCACCTGGGGGATATAGCAAATGGTCTTTAGACCTTTACAAAAAAGAGCATGTGGCCGGTGCCATTTTGAGTGTTCGTGTGTATGGCGCGTGCTTTGCTCGCTTTCCGAAGGGGCAAACACGCACGTGCTGGGCTGTAAAGATCGCAAGCTGGACTGTGATTTTGTAAACATTGGAGAGGTCTATAAGACCGCAGGGAAAGGCGGCAGATCGAAGCAGGCAGGAAAAACGAAGTCGCAACGGACAACAAGCAGACAAAAAAAAAAGCGACTGCCAACGCACGCGCTGCCGGATCTGGCTATCCTTATCAGCGTGTAGCGTCAACACCACCTAGAGGAAAAACAAATTGAAAAAAGGTCACCACCTAGAGCTAAGGCCGTAGCGCTTCCCTCTCTCCCTTCAAGGAGCGTCGGTATGAGAAGGCTGAACTGGTAGTGCGCTTCTCCGCAAGGCTCCCCTTGACAGTTGGCTTCTTTGCAATGCACGTTCTCTTTTACTTTCCCTCTTTCTCTACGCTTGACGCGGTGCAAACAAAAAAAAAATTGAAAAGAAAAAGGCGCCACGGCGTCGCGTTTTGTTTTCCTTTTTTACTTTTTCTGCCCAACGGTCGTCTGTCGGGTTCCTTTCTTCGACGGCTTTTTTACTTACTCCTGTAGGTTGGGTCACGTGACAATGAGGCTGGAGGAATCAACCAGAACAACTCTAGACGCGAGTAGGTTTTTGGACGCAGAGGGTCGGAAGTTCAACTCTCGAGTGAGATCGAGCACATTTTGGAATACAACACAACCGCGGCCTCGTGTGTGAATGTGAACGTTGCTTTTCGATTGTCGGTGCTGTCCACTGGTGCTGTCATTCCGCCCAGATGTTGTTTATCTGCACTTTGGCGGAAAACTGGATGTGAAAGCGTCCATATTTGAGTTTCTGCAAGGATGACTACGAAAGCGTGGACTATACAGCGAATCGACGGGAAGATCTCGCTCCTTGACGACATGGCAGGGTGATGACTTTTCAATTTTTATGATCGTGGTTTTTTTTCTTGTTTTTACTTTTCGCTGAATGCATACATGGGAGTGATTTGGTTGTGGCCTGGAAGCAACATATTTAAATGCTCGCGCCACTTGTAGGTGCAGACCTAAATAAAAATGACTTGATCTATGAGTTCAGATTGGAATGATTTTCGCACGGCATGCAAGCGATAGGTTATCGCGGTTGCAACCAGCACATCAATGTAAAAATAAATAAAAAAGAAGTACATTGTGTCGCTTCTGTGTATCCTCATCGGAGCGCAGAAATGATCCGCCGGAACTAACTAGTAAGACCTATATTTTAGCGGGTTTTTGAGCTGTAGTTAGGAGTGCACGCAAGCCGGAATATGGTTCATTGACCAGTTTACTTATCCATACACCAGAGCCATATACTATCAATTTAGCCGGCGCCCCTTCAGGCTCCCCAAGGAATCCCAACACACACCAGGAAGCTCTATGGAGCATATTATTATTATTATTAATTATTATTAATATTTTCTGTACCTGGTTCTATGTGCTCGTGCAATAAGCATTATTATTATTATATTATTATTATATTATTATTATTATTATATTATTATATTATTATTATTATAGCGCATTCGGCACATCAAATTCAAGAATACTTTTAATGTTTGTGATCCGAAATACCAGATCGAAACACTGCCAGGGTTTTCTCTCAAATACGGAACCACTTCAGCTACACTTTAAAAAGAGCATTTTTTCTTCTTTTTTTTGTATTTTATAACCATTTTTGATTACATTACCTTTCTTTGGATTAATATGATTTCTCCTTTTTCGTTCTATTTCTTGCAGAAGCGGTCAAATACACATCCCGGATACTGCTTTGATGAACTCGGGCTACTGTTCGGCCTCCATGGGACAAGCTGAAAACTGACAGCTTAGAAGAGTGCTTCGGAATGTATAGGCCACTGGCTTGCTTCCAATATCACGTGTCTACAAGGCACATTTACGAAGATGAAAACAAAATACTGGTGTGGAGCACGCTGTCAACGATCACTACAGCTAGCAAGGATGGAAACTAGGAAGATCTTCCCAAGCGAGCGGATACTTGACGCCCTACCTGCAACGTGATATACCTGCAATGTGGCCCTGGGCTGTGAAAAACAAGACACGGCCTCCCGGCCCTGGGCTATGTGGCCAGCCATGCAGTCTACACCACCTTGAAAAACCTGAGGGGCGAAAAATGCAAGGCCGCATCAACAGCACGAAACAAGTTGGCTACAGTTTGCTCGCACAGGAAGACTGTGCTCTCGCAAAGAAACTCGTTATAGAAGGGCTTGTTTTTCCTGGTGTAAATGCTGTAGAACACAACTATGTTGTTCACCAATTGGTGATGCCCAGCCAATGCCGACTTGATACATATCTCATAATGGAACTACTCGCCGAAAAGGAGACTTCCGACTTCGACTACTGTGAAAATTAACATACGAGTGAGCTCATCTTAAAACACGTGTTGTTGTCACAAGAAAATGCACAAGCATTTTCTTGTGACATCTTTGCAGCAAGATGAATGTACGCATTAATGTCAAGAATGCCAAACAAAAGAAATGGAAAGCTGAAACTCTGCAATCAGACACTCGCTGCCAACCGTCACAGATGTCAAGAAGCGAACTCAGACCAAGGAAGAGTACGTCTGATGCCTGTGATGGTGAACCCATTGTGAGTTTGAGCCGAAGCATGTGTTGGACTGCAGTGAAAACATTCAACTGAGAAACCTTTGTTGCAAGGACAACAATACGAAAAGTGCCAGTGCAAAATCTAAAAAAAAAGCTAAGGGGTCAACGCTAAACAAATTAGTTCCTGTCCGGCCGCTTGCGCTTCATCCTCATGCAAAGGCAACTGCTCTCTGACGTCGGTGAATTTGTGTGTGTGTGCAGATAGTCGGTGTCCTTGTAGCAGTGTCTTAGGTATATTGTGGTGCTACAGCGTAAATGCCGACATGCTGCACAGTTATTGTGTGTCTCGGTGCCACAAAATCTACAGCATCTAAGATGCATGTGTATCAATATTTTTCAAGACGGATATTTGCAGAACTTATGGATACCAGGAGGCTCGCTTCGCAGTGTTCAAAGGTGACGAATTTCTTATTTACGACTCTTTTCTGTATTGTAAATGCAAGCAACTTTGAATATGAAGCTCCCATGCCCACTTTTCTTTGTGTACAAAACATGTTTTTAGCCGCCCTAACTGTGTCATTTCACAGACTCTGTACTGAAGTACATCAGCGTATGGGGCAACGCTCGGGTATTACGGTACTTTTTTGCAAAGATAAAGTTTTCACATTATGAAATTGCCAAGAAATAGGTTACAGGTGTTTTTTTTCGATGTAGTAACCAGATAGGATAGGTTGCTTGCTGCAAAACAAGTACTATATTTGAAAAGGCAGAGTTCATTGAATTGCTGCACCTATTGCAGATTTCTCACAGGTCTAAGAAAAGTTTGTCAAAATATGTGCAATACATTTTTCAAACTATGTGCAATACATTTTTCAAACCAGCATATCACAATTTTAGAATGTTATTACTTTTATACTTGTCTGGCAATTTCGGTCCCGTTGCTGTTGCATCAGGTGTCCCTTATGGTAGTGTATTTGGGCCTCTACTGTTTCTAATATATGTCAGTGACCTACCATCATCAATTAAATCGACAATTTGACTTTTCGCTGATGCTTGAGATTTTACCAGAAAATTAATACACTTATAGTGATCACAATATTGTCCAAGACGATTTAGATACAATATCATCATGGTGTTCCCTACTGCAGATGAACATTAACGCACGTAAATGCAAACAAATGTCCATAATTAAGTCCTCCACTAAAACACTAACCCAGTACTTACTACTTTCACAACCACTAGAACACTCATTGTCGTACAAGTATTTGACCGTGTATTTTACCGACTCATTATCATAGATTGAGCAAATAACAAATAGTGCACTAAAAACACTTGGTTTGTAAAAAAGCCATTTGTGTGAGAAATTTCTTGTGTCCAACAAACACATGAATGATACAAGATATATGAGAACTATTGAGAACTATATAAGATATATAAGAACCGTATAAGAAACCTTTTACAAGTTTCTTATATATCTTATATAGATCGTATATGTTCTTATATATCTCATTTGATTCCTATGTGTTTATTGGACACAGAAATTTCTCATGCAATTGAGATTTTTCAGTAGAGATCTAGCTCCCATTGAAACAAACCTGCTCGCATACAAAACATTTATCCTCCCAAAATTAGAATATGCAAGCATAATTTGGAACCCACACCTAAGATACCTAATCTCGAGGCTCGAATCTTCGAAACAAAGCAGGCAGATTTATATGCAGTGATTATTCATCCAAAACTAGTATCTCCGCTTTAAAAGCTAGCATAAATCTTCCTAATATAGAAAGAAGACGAAAAATAGCCCGATTGTGTTTTATTCAAGCTGTATCACCAAAATCGCTTATCGCTAAACCTAGCACTAAACTACGCTTATCGTAAGCGCTCAACATTGGGCGCTTTGCTTTTGGTTGTTTCTTAATCCTGGATTTAAAACATGGCGGCTGGTTTCTGGCGGTCGACGCGGTGGACGAAATTGGTTGTACAAAGTGTTTTAGGCTACAACAGCGTGAGAGTCTCGACAGAATGGCCTTCGATTGTGACAAGGATGCAAAATATTGTCGCGTGAAAGTGTTTATCGACCCCTGTTTTCAAGCTGGATCTCTACTCTCAGTGCGTGTTAGCCCTAACCGAGATACGTACGGAGCTGTGGGGCTCACGTCTGCCTTCACGTTGGTTATTCTGTCAACGAGCTTATTCGTATGTATACCTTCCTGATTTTCGCATAACTGTAACGTATTGTTATTTACCAGCTTGTGTATTTCTACTTGCGACTCATATCCTTCAATCCGATGAGCGCGTTGAATAGTGGCAGTACATGATCTCGGTGATCAGCTGATTGTCGACCCTTCTGCCGGGGAGGCACTCACTTGATCGAGACAATCTTCAGTGAATTTTCCTTGTCTCGCGAGTAGAATCTTGGCTTCAGAAAACTGTATTGTTCCATAACCGTAACTTTTCTGGTGATCGCGCTTTTTAGGAATATTTTGCTTTATATCTTTCATTCGTGGCGACGACAACTTCTATTTGTGGCGACGACAACTCGACGACTTCTATTCGACGACTTCCGGGCATTTTCGCAGCTGCCGTGGCGAGTTCGTCACTGTTTTGAACTTCATCGGTCTCAGGCATGACTTGATTTTAGTAGTCATCTTACCTGCCTACTTCTCTCGATGATGTTTTGTCTTCAGCTATGTAGCGAGTAGAGAGTCCTTCTCTCGTTCGGTGAGATTTGGGGCCCCCGATGGCTCCTTTATCTCAAAATGTGAGCACGAAAACTACTGTCACTGTCAAAATATTCTGTTATCAACCGATATACAAACACACAATCACAGATGTAAAGAGCATTCTTGTTTATTTAAAGCGTTGACTCCTGTTTTTGAAAAGTTAAGCGAAAAAAATGATTGAATTTGGAGACCTTTGAATTCGTTACTCACCGAAGAAATACAGCGAAAAGCAGACGCCGACGACGGACTACCTACAGCAGGTTTTTTGTTTACATCACGAGATTCCTCTCCGCCAATCGTACTCGTCCCCCTGAGCGTTCGCTAGTTCGCTCATGTTTGTCTCTACATTCCCTAGGCAAATCCAGCGTTTAGCTAAGGGCGCGTCTAGTAAAGCCGGGTTAACGTTGGTGCAACCGGAATTTAAACCCGTGCTTACCCGAGCTCGGTTTAGGGCGCTAAGCCGACTTAGGAAAGAGCCGCTTTGGGTTAAGGTAAGCGACGTTGGTGCAACCGGCCCTGACTGGAACAAACTACCTGTCCATATTGTAACTGAGAGATATCCTATTTAATTTAAAAATAAGTGCATTAATTTGTTTAACTGAACCTTGATTTGTAAAACTGCAGCATAAGAATAACATGCTAATAAGCGTTTTTTTGTGTGTGTGTGATTTTTTTTTTTGTTGGTGTCTATTTTTTTATGTTCAATTACTTTTTTGTCTATTATTTTTGAATCCCCCTCATGTAATGGGTCTTCAGATGCCTTTGAGGTGAATAAAATGAAATGAAATTAAATGAATGCCTGTGCATCATTTATCCGATTGTTAATGTAGTTCATTATCTGGTCCCATTACTTCGATTATTCCCATTTCACATGGATTCTTCTTTTATACAACTCCCATGTCGTTCAGAGACAACTACACCACCCAGGTTATCGCGTAAAAAAAAAAGAACACATCTGTCTCAAATTATCACTTTCTTGTATTTCACTACGATAATTGTAGGTTATAATAATTTTCCTGCGTTCTAAAATTGGTTCTTTAAATCACTCGGCGTTCACAGCTCTCATGTTAGCTCATAAAAAAAATAGTGCGAAAACCCGCGTTTCTACGACGTTAAACCTTCGCGCGAAGCCTTCAGCTCAGCTTATAGTGCGGCGCACGTCAGCCTGCTGCCGTGACGTCACTCCAGGCGTGTTCTGGCCTTCTCCTCTAGGTGGTGTTGGTAGCGTGCCCTCCCCTCTCTCTGGTCACGTGACAGAGCTGACCAGAGAGGAGGAAATGGGGCGACGGCAAGGTCAAGGCGAAGGACACCAGGACACACACCCCTCCCCAACCCTCTCCTCATGCATTCTATAAAAAAAAAAAAAAAAAAAAAAAACTTGCGGTTGGCTTTTTGTGGCAGTGCAGTCAATACTAGGGGAGAGGGTGCACCTCCCGCTGTACACGTGCTTTCCTCCTCTCTTGGAATTGCCACTGCACGCCGCGTTTGCAGCCTCGGAAAGCAGTCGAACGCTGGAAATGGCGTCGGCCAGAAGCTCGGCTCTCGCCGGAGCCATAAAAGCACAAAGCGTGAGCTCGTAATACTGCAACGGCAGGCCTGCTCACTCAATGCTCAAAGTTCTTGCAGCCACGTGTTCGCGCGTTACCTTCGTTGAGTCTTATATTGAGGTGAAATGTAGTCTTGAAATATATTCTTTCACGTGGTCGCGTCCTCTGCGCGAGAGATTCGAGCTGAATAAGTAAATTGAGGCAACAAAGAACGCCAAATTTTTAAAATTCTGTCAAAAATATTGGCTTGCCAACGTCGCACGTTTACGTATAAAAGAAATCGCTTATTGCAGTTGCAGTATAAGCGAACATCAGCGCAATCAAACTATAAATATCCTTACTTGCATTACCCGGACGATTGTAAACCGATGAACCGGCGCTCCCGCGGCTTTCCGGAAACAGGCTGCCACGGCTGAAATAGGCGTGCCCATGCCGCCGATCGGTACGTTTGGTATCAAATGGGCTCCGGAGAGCCGGTTGATTAAACCGGTACAGTTTTTCGGTCACCGGTCACCCGTATGTGTAACATGGTCGCCGGTTTGAGCAAACGTGCCACAACTTTGCTCAAACGAGTGGCCCATTTGATCAGACGAGTGACCCGTTTGCCAAAGGAGTGACCTGTTTGCCCAAATAGGCGACCGTTATGGCTCATGCGAGGGACCCCTTTGAGCCATACGGGCGACCCATTTGACAAACTGGTGACCGGTATAGCTAAACTGTTATCGCTATAAACCCGTTCACTTTCATATAGGCGCCAAATGGGTTTTTTTTTTTAGTAGGGTCGCTATTTGTATTACAGGAGCTTCTTATTTTAATATTTCACCTAATACGTCTCTGCTGCCCAGTTTGAAATTTTGCACTCCCGAGAACCTCACAAATTACGACAAATACATTTAAACACAAAGTAACATGAACGTTGAAGAAAGAATGGCAAAATAACAGCAGCAAAACTTTATTAGTAACAACAGTGGAAACAAGGCTATAAAACAGCAACAACACCACACCGCATCAGTTTTGATAACGCTTCGCGCGAATGATCGTAACACGCCAATAAAACTTGGCGACGTACTTACGCTGAGACGACAGCGAACTCTAAGTCTAACCGCTCATTCGCACTGGAAGTGGATCCGCGTTCGCAAAGCGGTTCCGAACGCGGTTGTATAAAGATCCGGTACAAGTGCACGCGCACTTGATGTCATCGAGTGCGCGTGCAATTGTACTGGATCTTTATACAACCGCGTTCACAACCGCTTTGCGAAGGCGGATCCGCTTCCAGTGTGAATGAGGCGAGCGAAGCTAAAGCTAGAAGCACGAGACCAGTGCTTTTTGCGTTTCTCCCCAGCTCGCGCGCTCGAGCAAATCCTGAACGCACGGAGCTTTCGTGCTCGCGCTTCCAGCTTTGCCTTCGCTCGCACATAAGGTGAAACGAAGTATAGCCAAATATTTAGATATTGCGCGCGCCACACCGCACCTTACCCTCTTTTGAGCACGCCGCGAGCCTCAAACGCGCGGCGCCGCTATAGCGGCGCCGCGCGTCAGTCAGTCACGTGAGGAGCAGACTCCAAAAGCCGCGCCGGAAAGCCGGCGCTACGGGAATGGACGCGCAACTCTGGCTCCCGTAGGGAGCCTATAGGAACCGCGAGGATCTAATTCAAGCCCCGACCAGGGCACCCCTAGCGGCAAACGGGTCCGTTGTATCGGGGGAGCCTCTGCCAGTCGCTGCGTTGGTTATGCGTTGTAGCGGGTTGGAGCTGTAATTTCTGAGTCGACTAATCCGCACCAAGAAAGCCACAGCAATTGTTGCGTGGTTGGCTGCAACAGTACGTCCAAGATCGCGCACGGCACGAAGTTCTAGATTGTCCCTTCGAAGCCGTACGAGGCGGAGTACCGCGCGACCTGGGCGCGACGTGTGCGTCCATGCAGGTAAGTGGCGTTTCTTACCTTGCAGTTCGCGTTTTGCTTTAAGCTTCTGACGAATAATACAATTAACTTTTTTTTCTATTCTAGCGACGATGGAACAGCATGGACATCTACGGCAAACCCTAAAATATGCATCTAATACTTCACCGGAATCGAGAAGCGGAGTGCGGTAGCCCACTCACGCAGTTTTGGACCCAGTAAAGCCGACCTCACCTCACCACCCTTGGATGTTTCCATCAGCTTACAGGAAGAGTTTTAATCGCGGAACGGCGCAAAAACAATCGCCCAGTTATTGTCAAGCTGATGCAGAAATAAACGTACATAATTATCGCAGTCCACTTAACCCCAACTAAGGAAGCTCTCTTATCTTATTACGCAAAGCTCGGAAAATATCTTTTTTTTTTGTGCGCTTTTAATTTTGTTTGAAAAGTGCGGCGCGCCATGACATCCACTTGTCCGTCGAAACGGACCTCTTTTACGTCGTACACGCGGCCAGATTCACGAAGGAGTGTTCACCACGGAAGAAGCTTTCTGAATTCGTAACCGCCATAAACCCCGTCGTAATCACCACGGGAACACTGTCCGCTGTGCTGCTCGTCGCCATTGCTTCCCCTCGATGATTCTGCACCGGCTAGCGAAGAAGCCTTCCGGAAACTGTCCACTGTGCAGTTCGTTGCGACTATTTCCCGATGATTCTGCGCCGGCGGCATCGGCTATCGAAGGAACTTTCCGAAGTCGAAACTGCCTTAAATCCTGTCATAATCATGACGGGGACACTGTTCGCTGTGCTGTTCGTCGCCATTGCTCCCCGATGCATCTGCGCCGGCTACCGCTAGGTCTCGGCGAACAATAGGCGACCGCCGCGACGCGGCCGGCTCGCTCGCTTCCTATACAGGAACTCTACTCAACCAGACTCTTGACAGCGCTTGAAACAAACAGCGGTAGGTGATACAAAAGGCACTCTCGCGGATCGCGAATCATGAACCGGACGTCAGCCTGAATCTCCCGCACATGAAGGGGAGGATGCCCGGAAGTCGAGGCACTCGGTGAAGTTCGCCAGCTGTGCGGGATTGTACAGAGCGGGTAACCGGGGCTGACGGAGCCGACCATGCACAGCTCCATCGAGTCGACTCGAGACGGAGCTGGCGGTGGCCGATATTGTGCTCCGTGAGCTGGCGGCGACTCCGCTGGACTAGGTAGTCATCCTTTGGAATCTCAGACTCCCGAACGGTCGTTCACCACCTCTAAAGCTCGACCGACGCCAAACCACCACTCGCCCTGACAGCGTCGTCCCTCGTAGTCGATCGTCAATTTTCATAGGGTCCCCGCTCACTGCCGGATCGCCGTAAACGAGGACGCAGATCGATTGGCCAAGCTGCTCTACGTGTGGACACCGTCTGCTACCAACGCGAAAACGGCGACAGCACGGAGGGTTCACTCCTTGACTACGACTTTGACAAGCTCGCGCCGCCAGCGTTACTCGAACGGGCTCTTCGCAGCGCCGCAGAAATAGGCCTACCTGGCCGGTGGGTCGCCGGGAGACCTCCTCTTCTCGCCGAATCCACACCCGCTGAATTCCTCCAACACGCGTGACACCTGTCCAAACAGTTATTATAAACATTCAATCAAAGCCAAAAACACACACACAAAACAAAATTCGAACGAAGACTCACCCAAACTATGGTGCCTGGAACGCGTCTCCGACTGGTGTGTTAACCGCACCCAACAAAGAGGTCCCTCGATTTCTGCCTGATGACGTCATAGACTTTTTATGCTGTCGACGGCCGCGATTCTGGCGGCGTCCCAACAGCTGTAGTGAAAGTGGCATACGCCTGTTCTGCTGCAGGTCGCTCTCCTGTGTGGCAGATTCCGAAGCTTTGGCAGCCAAAAGTTGGGACGCCGCATCGACACCGACACTAGCGTTTGATTGTGCTTTTCGCCAAAATTTCTGCGACTAACCGCCAGGATCGCTACATAGGGCGTGTGAGAGCGGGTGATAGGAGCATATGAAAAGGTGTATGGTTTTTCATTCTATTTGATTTTAGGTGAGGTGTATATTCATTGTTGCGTCACCGCGTTCTTTCAGTGGCTCGTTCGTTGAAGTGCTTGGAACTACTATTAAAGCAAAACGGATCTACGTGCCTTGTGAATGAGTACTTTTCGCTCTCTGTTATTATCTTTTCTCCGTGGTTTATATCTGTCTAAACTTAATTCTTTAGATTCACATTCGATATGCTTTACATTTATGTAACTCAGATTCACATTAACGTGAACCTTCCAAAGATTTATCTCTATCAATAATAGGCGTGTCCTACGTCAAAAGCTTCATCAGCTTTGATTCTATTAAATTCGTCACCTCCCCTCAATTCTACGTCCAGTTTCCAGCGATATCATTCTTTGACTGAGTTAAAATCTGTATTTTGTATCTGTGATGCTAGTGCTACCTTGGGCTTTGTTTTGAGATCACTCCAGGCGCATTAGATTTCGAGACTTCAACATCGAGAACTTGTCCATCTTCTAATGATGATGAGACAAGCCCTAATTTTTTTCTGCCTTTTATTTTGAGGTAGTTCCGCCCATTTTATTTGACGAGAAAACACTAACAATCAAACGATAGATGACAACGAAATCTAACGAAAAAAAGCAACAAAACATCACACCGCATGTCCGTTGAAGACGAACTCGAGAAAAGCCGACATTACCTTGGGATATTTTTCTTTCTTACTCAGTCTCTCAACTCCTGTTCGAACAACCGATGAAACTGTCCAGGCGTACTTCACCTCTTCTGAATGCTTTTTTTTTCTCTTTTTTTCTTATCAGAAAATAGGGCGAAGCAGGCCCGCCATGGAAGCCTGGTTGCATCACTAATGTTACGTAGCACAGCGGCGTGTGTTTTTTTTTTTCAAAATCTGAGCGCTAGAAATATTCACTTCGCGCTATTGAGGACCCTCGATATAAAAACAATCACGTCTTTCGACGAAAACGACCCCTTTGTCGCCTGCACACGTGTCTATACTTTTGTATTCTCCTCAGTGCCCCACCTTTCGTCGCACCGTGAAATGGGGGACTGAACAGTGCGCGTCAGGTGACCGTCTGTCTTGTTTCGTTCTCAAGGCTGGTACACATTTGTGTTTAAGTGAGATCTATAATTTTGCAACCACCTGTGAGCTGTGGCCGTTTACGTCGAAGGAACACATTGGCGCCATTTATCGGCCAGTCCTGGAACACTTTCAATCTGAGCACATTTCCCGATTTTGCTTTAACATCATTCTTTTACCATGGACTAGAAATAATTTCGACAATTTAATAAGCACTATTTCTCATGGATAGGTAAATTTTATCTCTAAAACACTGGCAAATCTTCAGTCTTCTGATATGCAGATTGAAAGGGTTTCAGGGCTATTCCATAGATGGCGCCGGTGTGCCAGGTTTCATGAGATCGCAATGCGGTCGGTCACACTCAAACTGCAATATGTCTACCTGGTTTTAAAGGGGCACTGCAATGAAACAATTGTTTTCTTATAAAGATACTTTTAATAAAAAATATCGCAAAAAATATTTTTCTAGCAATATTTACGCCTTAGTTTAAGGTGCAGAATGTGGAGGTCGCAGTCCACTAAGCCCCGCCCCGTGCTTACAGGGTGCTTACACCTCTCATTGGCTAAAGAGATGATTGACGTGTGAAATGTTGGTTGTAAATTTGTTTCTACCTGCCGTAATAATATATTATTTGACTTTTTTATGCTTGAGAAACAAATATAACAAAAAAAGTCACTATTGTTTTTTTAGAAAATATCCCGAGATTGCCTTTGCGCTTCGGTTTCAAACGATAACAACCATGGCTGCCGGCTTTTGCGGCGTGCTGAGCGAGCCTAGCTCGTTGAGCACGTCAATTTTTATGAGTGCGAGTCGTCTTGAGTTCACATATGTGTTTAGAGGAAGATTTCATCACGCGACATAGTGTGCAACAAACATCTGCCTCAAGTACGCGCCTTCAGAAGCGCTGTGCGGGTGCTTGTGTTCGTAGCGGGAATAGCCTAAGCCTAGCGTCCCACACTCACCATTTTGGTCGATCTGGCTTGATTTTTTTCTTTCCGGGTGCTGAGGCTAAATAAATATGTTGTTTTCCGTAAAAGCGGCCCCGCTTCTTTGTAAATTTTGCAACCGCCGTGATCGTGACCATAGTTCCAATACCAAAAAAATGCCTACGCAGGTAAGAGTTTGCGAGCCAATAGACCCTTCCCGAAAGTCAGTCTACCCACCCTGTGCAGAGCCAAACTCGACGCTTTAATGGCGGCACTACACACTTCTCCACACCAGAAATTGCGAACGTCTTCGAAAGCATAGAGCAGAAAGGCGAAAAGGTGTTGGTCCCCTTACGTCACCTTCGACTCACGAAATCGAGGGTGCTTGATTTAGCCGAGCATGAACTCCTATCACCGCCATTAGAGCGGCAATATTGGAGCTCATGGGACTGCCACAAGGTGACTCTGACCTTTGAAAAGGGTCTATTGGCTGGAGGCGGATGGGCGTTCGGCTCGCACCAAGTTAGTCCAGGTATGTTTCCGTTATTTCGCTTCGAAACGTAAGTAGCTCTCAAGTTTTGCAGTGCAATTTTACCAAAGCGAATGATTTTAGGTCACGTTTTAATTGTGCATGATCACGCTCTCCCACCTTGCTCGCGGATGCCATGGGGAAAAATTAACAATAATATAAATGCTGAAATTACAGAATATTAATTTTGATGCTTTTTTTAGTCCTCTCGGTCGCTTTTTACCGCACACGGACATATGCTGACTGACGCTTGTATTGGACCGTCGTTCGCACATGATGGAACGCTAGACCGCCGCTCTCATGGACGAGTCTTGCGAGCGTCGTAAGGGTCTTTAAACGGGGGCGGAATGGCAGGCCGACGAAGGCAAAAACAGACGCCGAAGGGCACCGTTCATGTCCGCACCCTTCGGGCATGGCAGACGACGATAGACGGTGGTGGAATAGCAGACGATGTCGGAGGCTGCCACGCGTCTGCTCGGACAACCAGCAGGCGCTGTGAAACGCTAGACTAGACGCACCGGATGTCGGGAAAGGGAGACACCAGGCTTGTTAGCGTGTTCGACCGAGCAGCCAAGCCAGTCCAGTGGTAATGGGTGGGGCACCTGATTTATGGGCACGGCACAAGAAGTGCAATGACTTCCACCTAAATTGTGTCTAACGACGTAAATATTGCCCGAAATTGTTTTCACCTCGTGGAAAAATCACGAAACAAATGTGTCCCATCTAAGCTCTTAAAAAAATGATTGCAGTGTTTTTTTTTTTGTTTTTTTTTAAGGTGACGTCGCTTCGTCGACGTATTTGTGATTTGGGTGCCGCAGTTTCCGGCGTAGTAATTCTCCAATCATGAGACTACCGTTGGTGCGTTATAGCGTGGTTTCTATTGAATGATTGGGACGCTTTAAGCCCCAATGTGGCTGGTTGTTTCTTGTCTGGAGACAAAGTTTGCTTCATACCTTAAGCAGCAGTGGCACTGCTTATGCATCGTGCAAAAAACATACTTTTATGGCGGTCCTCTGAGATTCGTCACAGAAAAACTGTCTGCGGACATGTTCGAGGTATATGCGGATCGCAAGTTCGTCTGCTTCTTTTGCAAGGGTCGTGGTGACGTCAGCAAGACACCGAGCTCCGATTGGCTCTGACTGAACGATAGTGGGTAGACCTCAAAGTAAGCTGACTTAAGGTCTACCCGCTATCCTTCAATCAGAGTCAATTTGAACTTGGCGTCTTTCTGACGCCCCCCCGACCCCTGCAAAAGAAGCAGACGAACTTGCGCTCCGCACATGAAGCAAACATGCTTGAGGAGTGTCTGCAGAAAAATCTGTCATGTCTGTAGCGAACATTACCCTTAGCGAAAAAACGGGTCTCTTAAAGTGTACTTCTCATCGTTTCTGGAAGTATGCTTGTTGCTCTAAATTGGCCGGTTTATAGTATACTTCAAAGCAGTCTTTTAGTGTACTTCGAAGCCTCCTCGTAGTGTACTTTGAAGTAGCCTTTTAGTTTACATCCACGCAGCCTTTTAGGCTACTTCAATGCAGTCTTTTAGTCCACTTGTAAGTACGCATTAAACTTACTTCGAAGCAGCCTTTTTGTCTTCTTATAAGTATTCTCAAAACGTACTTCTATGCATCATTTTAGCCTACTTCAGAGCAGTCTTTTAGAATGTTTTCAAGCAGCCTTCTATACTCCTTAAATAGTGTCCTTTAAGTATACCCCCAAGTGTACTTAGCAGAGCTTTTAATGGATTGCATATGTGCATGACCCATTTAAGATCAGAGTTTCTATAAAATAATATTGATGTCGAAATCACACAAATTTAATATTAGGTCAGAAACTCACGTGGATATGGGCTCAAATTCAGGACAAACGAAGTGCAGAAGAAGCTTTTTATTGTAGAGAAACACAGATTACATTCATCAATGGCAATTCACACATTCAATGGTCTATCATGAAAGACGTAAACGTTCCAGTTCCTTGCTTCCGAACTATCCACCTTGAGCGCTACTTGCTTCATGAAAAAATCCCACCTGATAAGACATCAAAGCTGCACTAATGCAAAAAGCGCTTGAGCTCCTTTAGAAAACATCACCTAGGTACTAGCCTAAAATAAAGCAGCTAGCAGTTACTCTCCGACTACTCATAAAAGAAAAGATGACATTTGCTAAGATATTACACTTGTGTAAAAAGCACTTCAGTTGCTTTTTACGCGACACCGACTGCGGAATGCGGTTCTCATGTCACATCGTTTCCCAGGTGGCCGGTGCTCTTCTCGTTACGGTCCTGCCGGGCCCATCTGTGACTCCACTGGACCAAGTCTCGACCCATGTTCCCCGGAACGACGACCTTTTTTCGGTGATTTCTCCGCAACTCGCCGAAAAAGACTGGCTTCGACCGGTGTTTGCGTCAACTTCATCGGCATGTTCAACGGTGGGCTGGCAACGTTGTTCTTCGTGCGGCGACGAGAGGGGCGTATTTAAGCGCAGCCTGGACGCACAGCCATTTCGGCGCGACACCGACTGCGGAATGCGGTTCTCATGTCACATCGTTTCCCAGGTGGCCGGTGCTCTTCTCGTTACGGTCCTGCCGGGCCCATCTGTGACTCCACTGGACCAAGTCTCGACCCATGTTCCCCGGAACGACGACCTTTTTTCGGTGATTTCTCCGCAACTCGCCGAAAAAGACTGGCTTCGACCGGTGTTTGCGTCAACTTCATCGGCATGTTCAACGGTGGGCTGGCAACGTTGTTCTTCGTGCGGCGACGAGAGGGGCGTATTTAAGCGCAGCCTGGACGCACAGCCATTTCGGCGCGACACCGACTGCGGAATGCGGTTCTCATGTCACATCGTTTCCCAGGTTTGTTCTTCTTGGCCTTGCTCTTATCGCGACAATAACGTTCTTGTTATTGCGGTGTCGTGCCCACCTAGCGTATTTGACCGTGTGATGTCTTTGAAGTGTCGAATATCTGCATTTTTAAGGAAACTATTGTTGTTATCAGGGGACGTGGAAACGAATCCGGGACCTGACGATATCGTTCCTGAGGTTGCTGTATCTTTGAATGATGTGATGCCGGTATTAAATAGATTAACGGAGGGTCAAAAGCTGATTTTAAATGAAATCAAGCAGTTGCAACAAAGGCAAAACCAGACCGACGGTGTTCTTGAATCTTTAAAATCGGAGATCGCTGGCATAAAGCTAGAATTTGCCGGCCTTACACAGTTGAAAAGCGATGTTGATAAGATTTCGGAGACAATCCTTGGTAACACAACCTCACTGCAACGCCTCGCGGAAAAATGCGACAATTTAGAAAACCAGTCTCGACGGAACAACATTCTGTTCTATAACATCCCGGACACGCCTCATGAGACATGGCGGGAATCGGAAGAAAAAGTAATAAGTTTCTGCCACTCCAGGCTTGGTGTTACCCTCGCACCATCCACCATCGAACGAGCGCACAGACTCGGAACGTATCGTGCCGAGGGTACTCCCCCCAGGCCCATAATTGTCAAATTTAACTCTTTCAAAGATAAAGAACTCGTCCTATCCAAGGGACCCACACTAAAGGGATCTGTATTTCGGTTGAGCGAGGATTTTTCTCCGGATGTACGCATGGCAAGGCGAGCATTGTTAGCCTTTGCAAAAAACCAAGGACAGGAGTTTCGGTTACGGTACGATAAACTTTCATCGGAAGAAATCGGTATGCGTTTGACAAGGAAACAAATTCTGTGAAAGCTGTTTCAGCATAGCAACTACGGCATAAAAAAAAGACATTATCTCGACGAGACCTGTCTTCCTGCCTTTCTTTTTTTATCGCAAACGCAAGAAGCGTATACTCTAAACAAGAGGAGTTGCAATCAGCTGTCGACTCATGTTCGGCTGATATCGTGGTTATAACGGAATCTTGGTTGACTCGAAGCATTGATAATTCTGAACTACTTTTGAGTGATTCGTATCCAATTTTTCGCAGAGACAGAACGGGACGTAGGGGAGGAGGCGTCTTTATAGCGGTTAAAAATACATTAAATGTTCAAAAAAGCGAAGTATTACATGATTGTGAAGCATTGTGGGTTCGAATAAAAATGTCCTCGTTCTTTGTACTGGTCATTGCCTGTTACAGGCCGCCCGATCTTCTTGGATTCCCATCCTTTCTTGAGAAAAGTTTGGAATCACTCGCGCAGATGTATCCCACAGACGTATTCATACTCACTGGAGACTTTAACTACCCTGAAATCACATGGCCTGTTGTACCTGCTCGCATGCCGTTTGACTCGTGGCGCTGCCTTCCTGCTCAGGCCCGAGGTTTTGTTGACTTGTGCAGCGCGTACTCATTGTCCCAAATGATTAATGAACCAACTCGCGGCTCTGCAATTCTCGACCTCTTTCTTACTACCAACCCTGAGTGTGTCACAGCTGTCGAACTCCTAGAGCCTCTTAGTGATCACTCTTCTATTCACGTCCAACTGTCAATACCCACCAGTAAGTCATGCCCTTTAACTAAGACTGTCTTCAGCTATCCACGAGCCGACCAGGATGCTCTCCTCCTGCATCTATCCCGTTTCATGCATACCTTCCTGGATGGCTTTCAGTATAGAAGTGTTGACGAAAATTGGACCCTGGTCAGGAGTGCGTTAATGGAAGCCTTGCATACATTTGTTCCGAGAGTTCATATCAGGTCATGTACTGAGCGTCCTTGGTTCTCCGTCAGTCTCAAACGGCTCCTGAGCAAAAAGCAAAGGCTCTACAGCCGCGCAAAACTAATTAGAACCCCATCAGCGTGGTCTAATACCGAGAATGCGCTTCAAGATGTAAGTACGAAATTAAGAAAGCTAAGCATAAGTTCTTTAATATCGACCTCTTTAATTTACTGAAAACAAACCCCAAAAAATTCTGGTCAACTATAAAACCTAAGCAAATTAGACCATCCCCCCGCATTGTTGACTCAGACGGAAATGAACTCTCGGAAAGAGAAAGCTGCGAGAGCCTCAACTTTTATTTTGGCGACGTTTTCACTGAAGAGTCTTTTCCCTTACCCGACCACATCCCTCAATATACAACCGTAGCCAGTATGGACTCTATTTCTATTACCCCGCCTGGCATCGAGAAACTGATCGATAACCTTCCCAATAATTCTGCCCCAGGCCCGGACGATATAACAACTAAACTGCTCAAATTAACCAAATCAGTTTCTAGTATTCTTTATGTAGAATATTCCAACAGTCTATTGACTCCGGTGACATACCCCTCGACTGGAAGCATGCTAGGGTTTGCCCAATATATAAAAGCGGTGACACAGACTGCCCCAACAATTATAGGCCTATTTCTCTCACTTGTGTTGCAAGTAAGTTGATGGAGCATATCATTTACTCAAATATTATGAACTACATGGCTGATAATGGTCTACTTTTTGTAACCAGCACGGTTTCCGGCGGTCTCTGTCCTGTGACACCCAACTTTTTGAATTCGTAACAGACATTCATAAAAACCTACATCTTCGCGCAGAAACTCATGCTATTTTTATAGATTTCTCCAAAGCGTTCGACAAGGTTCCTCACCAACGTTTATTATTAAAACTACGATCGCTTCAAATTAATGAAACTCTGATTAATTGGATAGCTAACTTCCTCTCAAACCGAACACAGTATGTCACCCTTAACAACAGTTGCTCGACCTCTATAGTGGTCAAATCTGGTGTACCTCAGGGAACCGTGCTGGGTCCTTTGTTATTTCTCATTTATGTGAAGGATTTACCTTCGCTAGTTAAGTCTTCAATTAGGTTATATGCTGACGACTGTGTTGTGTATTCTAAAGTAACCAATCGCTCTGACTGTGCGCAGCTTCAAGCTGATCTATGTGCTATTGAATCTTGGTGTGAAAGGTGGCAGATGCAAATCAATGTAAATAAAACCAAACAAATGACTTTTACTACGAACATAACACAATAAACTTTCATACTCCCTTTCCTGTAATACGATAGAAAATGTACCAACTTACAAGTACCTCGGTGTTAACTTAACAAGCAATCTCTCATGGGAAAATCATATAACCCATATTATTAGCAAAGCTAACCAGACACTCGGCTTTCTGCGACGCAATCTCTCCCTTGCCTCCAAGGAAACTAAATTATTAGCATACACCTCACTTGTCCGTCCCCAGTTAGAGTACGCCTCATCTGTTTGGAATCCCCATCAGTTATTTTAGAAGATATGTTAGAAGCAGTCCAAAACCGCGCAGCACGGTTTATTCATCGAATTATAACTTCCCTACTAGTATCACCACTCTTAAAGCTCAACTTGGTCTTCCCTCTCTCAAAACGCGTAGGACGGTATCCGCCTTAACTACCAGAAAACGTTGTACTGTATACCCGCACCTCATACCTCCCGTCGCTTAGATAATTCCTGCAAACTATTCTTATCCACTCCCAGGACCAATACCTTAATTTTCTCCCCTGCAGCT
>JABSTQ010004743.1:0-17963 GCA_013358835.2 Ixodes persulcatus
ACACTGCTCCAAAGCCAACTTTGTTTTACTGCTCAAACAGTCTTGGCTGCTCCAAAGCAACTTCCCTGCTGCTCCAAAACACTGTTTAGGTCGCTCCAAAGGCCGCATTTGCCTGCTCCAAAACAAACACTGTTTTTTGGCTGCTCCGAAAGGTGCTCCAAAATGGCTTAGGCCAATCACATCACTGCAACTGGACAGGCTGCCATGTTTAGGTCACTATAGCAGACGCCACAACGCTGTTGCTGCCCGGCATTTCACACTCGCCGATGTGTATTGTCCTGTGCCACGCCTGGTGGCCAGGATGAGCTAGGTGAGCGATGTCAGGACATACAGAATTGGGGCACGAGGAAGTGGGACGGTTATACTGGACTCTGTTTTGGCTGCTCCGAAAGGTGCTCCAAATGGCTTAGCCAATCACATCACTGCAACTGGACAGGCTGCCATTTTAGGTCACTATAGCAGACGCACAACGCTGTTTTGCTGCCCGAACTTTCACACTCGCCGATGTGTAGTGTCGGCTGGCCACGCCTGGTGGCCAGGATGAGCTAGGTGAGCGATGTCAGGACATACAGAATTGGGGCACGAGGAAGTGGGACGGTTATAGCTGGACTCTGTTTTGGCTGCTCCGAAAGGTGCTCCAAAATGGCCAATCACATCACTGCAACTGGGACAGGCTGCCATGTTTAGGTCACTATAGCAGACGCCACAACTGCTGTTGCTGCCCGGCATTTCACACTCGCCGATGTGTAGTGTCGGCTGGCCACGCCTGGTGGCCAGGATGAGCTAGGTGAGCGATGTCAGGACATACAGAATTGGGGCACGAGGAAGTGGGACGGTTATAGCTGGACTCTGTTTTGGCTGCTCCGAAAGGTGCTCCAAAATGGCCAATCACATCACTGCAACTGGGACAGGCTGCCATGTTTAGGTCACTATAGCAGACGCCACAATGCTGTTGCTGCCCGGCATTTCACACTCGCCGATGTGTAGTGTCGGCTGGCCACGCCTGGTGGCCAGGATGAGCTAGGTGAGCAATGTCAGGACATACAGAATTGGGGCACGAGGAAGTGGGACGGTTATAGCTGGACTCTGTTTTGGCTGCTCCGAAAGGTGCTCCAAAATGGCCAATCACATCACTGCAACTGGGACAGGCTGCCATGTTTAGGTCACTATAGCAGACGCCACAACTGCTGTTGCTGCCCGGCATTTCACACTCGCCGATGTGTAGTGTCGGCTGGCCACGCCTGGTGGCCAGGATGAGCTAGGTGAGCGATGTCAGGACATACAGAATTGGGGCACGAGGAAGTGGGACGGTTATAGCTGGACTCTGTTTTGGCTGCTCCGAAAGGTGCTCCAAAATGGCCAATCACATCACTGCAACTGGGACAGGCTGCCATGTTTAGGTCACTATAGCAGACGCCACAACGCTGTTGCTGCCCGGCATTTCACACTCGCCGATGTGTAGTGTCGGCTGGCCACGCCTGGTGGCCAGGATGAGCTAGGTGAGCGATGTCAGGACATACAGAATTGGGGCACGAGGAAGTGGGACGGTTATAGCTGGACTCTGTTTTGGCTGCTCCGAAAGGTGCTCCAAAATGGCCAATCACATCACTGCAACTGGGACAGGCTGCCATGTTTAGGTCACTATAGCAGACGCCACAACGCTGTTGCTGCCCGGCATTTCACACTCGCCGATGTGTAGTGTCGGCTGGCCACGCCTGGTGGCCAGGATGAGCTAGGTGAGCGATGTCAGGACATACAGAATTGGGGCACGAGGAAGTGGGACGGTTATAGCTGGACTCTGTTTTGGCTGCTCCGAAAGGTGCTCCAAAATGGCCAATCACATCACTGCAACTGGGACAGGCTGCCATGTTTAGGTCACTATAGCAGACGCCACAACGCTGTTGCTGCCCGGCATTTCACACTCGCCGATGTGTAGTGTCGGCTGGCCACGCCTGGTGGCCAGGATGAGCTAGGTGAGCGATGTCAGGACATACAGAATTGGGGCACGAGGAAGTGGGACGGTTATAGCTGGACTCTGTTTTGGCTGCTCCGAAAGGTGCTCCAAAATGGCCAATCACATCACTGCAACTGGGACAGGCTGCCATGTTTAGGTCACTATAGCAGACGCCACAACGCTGTTGCTGCCCGGCATTTCACACTCGCCGATGTGTAGTGTCGGCTGGCCACGCCTGGTGGCCAGGATGAGCTAGGTGAGCGATGTCAGGACATACAGAATTGGGGCACGAGGAAGTGGGACGGTTATAGCTGGACTCTGTTTTGGCTGCTCCGAAAGGTGCTCCAAAATGGCCAATCACATCACTGCAACTGGGACAGGCTGCCATGTTTAGGTCACTATAGCAGACGCCACAACGCTGTTGCTGCCCGGCATTTCACACTCGCCGATGTGTAGTGTCGGCTGGCCACGCCTGGTGGCCAGGATGAGCTAGGTGAGCGATGTCAGGACATACAGAATTGGGGCACGAGGAAGTGGGACGGTTATAGCTGGACTCTGTTTTGGCTGCTCCGAAAGGTGCTCCAAAATGGCCAATCACATCACTGCAACTGGGACAGGCTGCCATGTTTAGGTCACTATAGCAGACGCCACAACGCTGTTGCTGCCCGGCATTTCACACTCGCCGATGTGTAGTGTCGGCTGGCCACGCCTGGTGGCCAGGATGAGCTAGGTGAGCGATGTCAGGACATACAGAATTGGGGCACGAGGAAGTGGGACGGTTATAGCTGGACTCTGTTTTGGCTGCTCCGAAAGGTGCTCCAAAATGGCCAATCACATCACTGCAACTGGGACAGGCTGCCATGTTTAGGTCACTATAGCAGACGCCACAACGCTGTTGCTGCCCGGCATTTCACACTCGCCGATGTGTAGTGTCGGCTGGCCACGCCTGGTGGCCAGGATGAGCTAGGTGAGCGATGTCAGGACATACAGAATTGGGGCACGAGGAAGTGGGACGGTTATAGCTGGACTCTGTTTTGGCTGCTCCGAAAGGTGCTCCAAAATGGCCAATCACATCACTGCAACTGGGACAGGCTGCCATGTTTAGGTCACTATAGCAGACGCCACAACGCTGTTGCTGCCCGGCATTTCACACTCGCCGATGTGTAGTGTCGGCTGGCCACGCCTGGTGGCCAGGATGAGCTAGGTGAGCGATGTCAGGACATACAGAATTGGGGCACGAGGAAGTGGGACGGTTATAGCTGGACTCTGTTTTGGCTGCTCCGAAAGGTGCTCCAAAATGGCCAATCACATCACTGCAACTGGGACAGGCTGCCATGTTTAGGTCACTATAGCAGACGCCACAACGCTGTTGCTGCCCGGCATTTCACACTCGCCGATGTGTAGTGTCGGCTGGCCACGCCTGGTGGCCAGGATGAGCTAGGTGAGCGATGTCAGGACATACAGAATTGGGGCACGAGGAAGTGGGACGGTTATAGCTGGACTCTGTTTTGGCTGCTCCGAAAGGTGCTCCAAAATGGCCAATCACATCACTGCAACTGGGACAGGCTGCCATGTTTAGGTCACTATAGCAGACGCCACAACGCTGTTGCTGCCCGGCATTTCACACTCGCCGATGTGTAGTGTCGGCTGGCCACGCCTGGTGGCCAGGATGAGCTAGGTGAGCGATGTCAGGACATACAGAATTGGGGCACGAGGAAGTGGGACGGTTATAGCTGGACTCTGTTTTGGCTGCTCCGAAAGGTGCTCCAAAATGGCCAATCACATCACTGCAACTGGGACAGGCTGCCATGTTTAGGTCACTATAGCAGACGCCACAACGCTGTTGCTGCCCGGCATTTCACACTCGCCGATGTGTAGTGTCGGCTGGCCACGCCTGGTGGCCAGGATGAGCTAGGTGAGCGATGTCAGGACATACAGAATTGGGGCACGAGGAAGTGGGACGGTTATAGCTGGACTCTGTTTTGGCTGCTCCGAAAGGTGCTCCAAAATGGCCAATCACATCACTGCAACTGGGACAGGCTGCCATGTTTAGGTCACTATAGCAGACGCCACAACGCTGTTGCTGCCCGGCATTTCACACTCGCCGATGTGTAGTGTCGGCTGGCCACGCCTGGTGGCCAGGATGAGCTAGGTGAGCGATGTCAGGACATACAGAATTGGGGCACGAGGAAGTGGGACGGTTATAGCTGGACTCTGTTTTGGCTGCTCCGAAAGGTGCTCCAAAATGGCCAATCACATCACTGCAACTGGGACAGGCTGCCATGTTTAGGTCACTATAGCAGACGCCACAACGCTGTTGCTGCCCGGCATTTCACACTCGCCGATGTGTAGTGTCGGCTGGCCACGCCTGGTGGCCAGGATGAGCTAGGTGAGCGATGTCAGGACATACAGAATTGGGGCACGAGGAAGTGGGACGGTTATAGCTGGACTCTGTTTTGGCTGCTCCGAAAGGTGCTCCAAAATGGCCAATCACATCACTGCAACTGGGACAGGCTGCCATGTTTAGGTCACTATAGCAGACGCCACAACGCTGTTGCTGCCCGGCATTTCACACTCGCCGATGTGTAGTGTCGGCTGGCCACGCCTGGTGGCCAGGATGAGCTAGGTGAGCGATGTCAGGACATACAGAATTGGGGCACGAGGAAGTGGGACGGTTATAGCTGGACTCTGTTTTGGCTGCTCCGAAAGGTGCTCCAAAATGGCCAATCACATCACTGCAACTGGGACAGGCTGCCATGTTTAGGTCACTATAGCAGACGCCACAACGCTGTTGCTGCCCGGCATTTCACACTCGCCGATGTGTAGTGTCGGCTGGCCACGCCTGGTGGCCAGGATGAGCTAGGTGAGCGATGTCAGGACATACAGAATTGGGGCACGAGGAAGTGGGACGGTTATAGCTGGACTCTACTGGACTCGAAGGAAACAAGAAACCGCTTAAGTACTGGGTGTCCCCGAAAAAAATTTGTTTGTTTTTTTCACCTCAAAAATAAACTTTGCGTCACCGAAGGTTCATTGTCCGCCCGAAGGTAGCGCTAGAGGTTTGAACAAAAATGTAATGGTAAACGAAGTGTTGTTTCTGAAAGGGGTTTTCCTGAAAAGGTACATACTGCTTTGTTAGTGAACTGTCGCAGCGTAAAAAATAAGATTGAAGAGTTAAACGGCTTAATTCAAGTATTGCATCCTGACCTTATTTTTGGTACCGAATCATGGTTAGATGAAACAATACTGAATGCTGAACTTTTCCCCCCGGAATTTGACGTGTACAGAAGGGACAGAAATGGACACGGGGGTGGGGTGTTCCTCTTAGTTAGCAAGTCTCTAAACAGCGTGATGATTGATGTGGGAACAGAACAGCTTGAAACGATATGGTGCCGGATACGAACCCCTAATAAAGGAGATATGGCTATAGGCGTTTTCTACCGTCCCCCTGGAACCGGTGTCGCGACCCTTCAGGCTTTGAACGATGTTGTTTCTGTCTTACCTGATGAGCAGATATTTCTTGCTGGAGATTTTAACCTCCCAGAGCTAAAATGGCATGGTGATGACACCACTGTGCCAAATGGGGCTGTTTATGCTGAATTTGATGATATTTTGACAACTTATGGTTTCGAGCAATTTGTCCAGGTCCCAACTAGAGGCGAAAATATACTGGATCTACTGTTGTGTAATAGTGAAATAGTTCATGATGTAGCCGTCCTAGCAGGAATTAGCGACCACAAGATAGTCACTGCCAGCTTGAAGTTCCCTCAGCTTTTCCGTGCCCAGGATAATGACAGAAAAGTCTTTATGTACGATAAAGGTAATTTTGAAGCTATAGAGGAAGGGCTGACTGAATCTTTCCAAGATTTCGAGCTTTGTGCTCTAGAAAACAGTGTAGACACTACATGGGAATTTTTCAAAAATCGTTTATTGGAAATAATAGGAAAATACGTTCCCGTTAAAATACTACGTGCAAAAGTAATGAATGATAAGCCCTGGATGACAGCTGCCGTAAAAGAGGTGATAAAAAAGCGCAGACGTGGGTATAAAAATTATAAATTACACCCATGCATATCGGTGGCCGCAGAGCTAGAGAAACTGAATGTAACCTATAAGGAAGCTATTACCACTGCAAAGCGCGAGTATTTTGATAAACTTTCCGATGGCATGCGACTTAGTAGCGAGGAATTTTGGAAATACCTCAGAAAGACGCGTAAGGAGAACATGGGAATTCCAAATATATTATACCTTGGGGAAGTAATTGAAGAAAGTTACAAAAAATCAAGCTGTTTTAATACATACTTCCAGTCTATTTTTGCCTCCAGCGTCAGAACTCATTCTTACCCCCCTCTCATGAAGAAATTGTGAATCAAATGCCTCCGGTCGTCATCAGTGTAGAAGGGATAAAGAAGTGCTTAGATGAGCTTGATATTAAAAAGGCGGTAGGTCCCGATGGTTTGTCACCGAGAGTTTTAAAATTATGCTCATTTGTTGTGTCTCGCTACTTAGGGATTATTTTTTGTAAATCGCTCGAACAAAGTGTACTCCCAGGTCAATGGAAGATGGCGTGTGTTACGCCAATCCATAAGCACGGATCAAAACACAATGTAGAGAGAGAGAGAGAGAGAAACTTTATTGTAACCGAAGAGTGGAAGCTCTTCGATCTTAGCCCAGGTCCGGGCCTATGTAGCGGTGCCGGTCTCCGTCACCCATCATAGTTTGAATGTGATGAACGAGGGATGGCCACCACGACTTCTGGAGGGGGGGAGGACCATTCCTCCCAGCCGCTTGGAGTGAGGTCGTGGGGTAACTGGGAGAGGGATTCATGTCGACTTTGGTGGGCTGCTGAGCAGTCCCAGAATGTATGCTGGTTCGAGGGGTACCCACCGCAATGGGAGCAGCTGGGGTGTCCTGGAGCATTGGCGAAGTAATGAATATACTGCTCGGTGAGTAAAGTTTTTTCTAATGAGGGATGCCTCTTCTCTTGAATGTGTATATGACGGTGAGGGTAGAAAAGGGGACGCCTGTCCTTAAGGATTTCTTTTCTAGCTTTATGCAGAGTTTTCCTTTCCACTTTTGGTTCATATTCACACTCTTTAGGCCAGGGTAGAGGGGGTCCCGGATTTGATTCGCGGGTGAGCTCGTGAGCTCGGCTATTCCCTCTCAGTCCCTGATGTCCTGGAACCCATTGGATCTTGATTTTTAGAAGCGGGTAGCTATGCATGTGTCGTTGTAGCGTGTTGTGAATGTATGTCGGTAAATCGTTATTCAGGATAGCTCTGCAGGCATCTTGGCTATCGGTTCTAATTATAGATTCTTTCTCATATTTCATGAGTTCAGTTATGGCTGTTGCTATGGCTAGCAACTCGGCGTGCATGGGCGTTGGGGCTCTCTGATACTTGCAGGTCAGTGTTTTATTCCGGCTCCATATCGCAATAGTGCAGTGCTCCGTGCTGTAGCTGGCGTCTGTATAATAAAATACTGCATTTGAGTGTTCCTCCTCGTTCTGGAGGCGTTTGACCCTATCTATTCTTCTCTCTATATCTCTTGTTTGATGCATATTCTTAGGGATTGGGTCAACTAAGAATTATCGCCCCATATCACTGAGCTGCATATGTTGCAAGATTTTAGAGCATATTGTTTATAGTAATGTTGCGAGGCATTTCAATACAAATAGATATTTCTCTTCTACTCAACATGGTTTTAGAAAGGGCCTCTCATGCGCCACACAGCTCGTAGAACTTTATCACGACTTGGTTTCAACTGCTGAGGAGGGAGGAGAAACGCACGCCATCTTTCTTGATTTACGCGAGGCTTTCGATAAAGTGTTTCACCCTTTGCTGCTACACAAACTGAGCTCCCTTAGCCTCGATGAAAACATATACCATTGGATCGAAAATTACCTTTCTGGGAGAAAGCAGTGTGTCGTCAGATCTTGTTGATGTGACTTGCGGCGTGCTGCAGGGTTCAGTGCTGGGACCCCTTTTATTTCTCGTATTTATTAATGACATATCATCGACCATTAACTCGCCCATAAGGCTGTTTGCGGACGATTGTGTTTTGTACAGCAGGGTAGACAGTGTTGGTGATTCAGCCTTTTTGCAGTCGGACCTAGATAAAATATCGGATTGGTGCAGGATTTGGGAGTTGGGCTTAAATGTGGAAAAGTGTGTGCAAGTCATTTTTGGGAGGAAACGTAACCCTGTCCCATCATGCTATTTTATTGATGATCATAGATTAAGTAATAACGCTGATGTTAAATATTTGGGGATTACTTTGTCAAACACCCTTTCTTTTAATGTTCATGTCACTGACACTGCTAAGAAAGCCAGCCGCACTTTAAATTTTCTTATTCGAAATTTACGCGGTGCTCCACAGAAACTAAAAGAGACTGCCTATTGCTGTTTAGTAAGACCTACACTGGAATACGCATGTGTTTTGTGGGATCCGCATCAGAACTACCTTGCAGATAAGTAAACGTGTGGCGAGATTTGTAACAGGAAATTATAGTAGAAACAATAGCGTAACAGTGACTAAAAATGGACTTGGTTGGGAAACTTTATTGTCAAGGCGCAAAGATTTTCGATTGAGGTTCTTGCTCGCAATTTTTAATGATATGACTGGTATTGATAAAAGCAACTACATAAAATTACCTAACTACATTTCTAATCGTGTTGATCATACCAGAAAAATAAGGGAAATTTCTTGTAGAACAGATTATAACAAGTTTTCATTTTTTCCACGCACAATCGCTCAGTGGAACCTGTTACCAGAGTCTTTTTTTATTCGTGACGACGTGGGACCATTTATCTCGGGAAATGGTCTTGATTTTTAATGTTTATGTTCAATGTTTATGTATTTTCTTTATTGACAGCCCAGGTTGTATATTCGAGTGTTCTGTTTTTATTTTATTGAGCGTATTTATCCATGGGCTGTACCTGCAATAATGCCCAAGTTTTCGGCGCTGCAGGTTTTTTTCTGTAAATAAATAAATAAAAAACTAGATGCCAATGTTTCAGCGCAAACCAATATTTTATTTGAAAGATATAAATGATTACCTGAAAATGTCAATGGAAAATGGTAGGTGACGGAGCTCTCGAACGCATGGTGCTCTATGGCGCTAGAAACCGAAAGTAGGCTAAAGTGAGCCCCATTTTCCCACGGAAATTTTCGGAAAATCACTTATAACGACGAAAATAATATAACGACAAAAATAAGGACAAACAGAAATCTCCAAATGCAGCTAGTTGACTGGTGCGTGACCGAAAAAATCTGTCTGGTCCTGGTATCGAACCAGGGACCTCTCCATTTTTAGTATCCCTGGACCTCTCCACCGGAAATGGACCCGTTCCATTTCCAGTGGAGAGGTCCTTGGTTCAATACCAGGAACAGGCAAATTTGTTTGGTCGCACACGGGTTGTCGTGACCGGCCGATCAGACGGTCACGATAAGACAGCAACCGTGGGGGCCAAGGAGGGATCGAGAGAGCTGCACACCCAGTGACTGCCGAACAAAAAGGAATTTTATTTGCCCGCCGGGAAGAAAACAATAATTGCGCCGTGTGGAACGGTGGCGCCATCTGTTAGATGGGCACAACACTGCATCCCTCTTTCGATGGGTCTTCTGCAGCCAAACCTGGAGCTTATAACTTGAGGCCTCTTTGGTGGCTCCACTTGCCGCCCACAACGGGTGGCCCAAACACCTTGAGCAGTCCCAGAGGCACATCCGACGAGTCAGGAGCGTTGGCTTGCGGCGCAGCTGCGGGGCTTGACTGACCAGGTGTGGCTGGCAGTGGATGGCACCAGATGCCTGCGCTGCACCGCCCCACTAGGCACCTCGATGACTAGGGAACGGGGTTGCTGTGCCTGGTCTTGCCGCACACGAAATGTCCTGGACCCGAGCGTGCTTCCAAGTCGTTCCTTTGACAACTTGGCACCACCTTGTCTCGGCGTCTGACGACCTTTGGCGATGGCCACTTGGGAGCGAGTGATCTGTTGACCCCTGGAAGCCGAGTCTGTAGGCGCCGCCCCATCAGCATTTCCGAGGGGCTGTAGCCAGTCACGCCGGGGTTGTCACGATAGATCAGCAAGGCCATGTGCAGGTCGTCCTACTTGACAAAACTCCTTGAGCGTCCGGACCATGTGTTCTGCGGGTACCTCAGGCTGCTTGTATGATGTGCAAACCCATAGGTGGCCGCAAAGGAACCAAACTCTGTCCAAGAAAACTGTGGACCGTTGTCTGATACCACAGAGTCCGGGATTCCAAAACGAGTGAGGGAGCTCTTCATGGCGGCGATGACAGAACTTGGATGTCGTAGACGTAAGGCTTACCACTTCCGGGAAGTGAGAGTAGTAGTCCACTAATGACGACATAGTGCCGTCCCTTCAGTTCAAACAGGTCCACCACTACTCGCTGCCACGGACGGTCTGGAGTGAGAGTTCCGACAAGACAGGCCTAGCGTCTCATGAACGTGGCGTGCTTCTTCGGAACCCATTGTGTAGAGCAGTGTGTGCACTTGAACTTCCCCGGACGCTTGGTGCAGGCCCAACGCAAAACTGTAATAGTCGAACTGTAGAATCCAGTGTGACCACTTGTCCGGGTTAGCGAAGTTGAACTTGGGCGGCGGAGCCAGGCCCACGCTTGGAAAGGTGACGGCGACAGGGGGGACGCCGGACTCTCGGGCCCCCTCAGCTTCCGCCATGGCGGAACGCAGAAGCGGTCACCATGTTGGCGATGAATGTGATACGAGGTTGCGTGATGGTGTGAAGCAGCGTAATGGCGAAGCACCGTAAAGGCAGCTTGAGGCTGTCGAACCCTGGGAAGCCTAGCGTGGAAGGCGGCCCACGCTCGGCCGTTCCAGTTCTGACACCATGTTGCGACCAGGCCGACCAGACGGTTACGATAAGACAGCAGCCGAGGTGTCCGAGGAGGGATTGAGAAAGCTGCACACCCAGTGACTGCCAAACAAAAAGGGATTTGATTTCCCCGCTGCCCCCGGGAAGAAAACAATATACCGCCGTGGCGCCATCTCTTAGATGGGCACAACACTACACCAGTCACCTAGCTGGGTTGGAGATTTTTACAGCAGAGCTGTTAAGGGCTAGGTTTCCCAGGATCGTGTCCGGTACTAAACACATGTCGACACAAAACTCTGGACAGCTACTGCCATCTATGAGCGACGACGGCAACCGCACAACCGGCTCGCCGGTCTCGCTGATAGATGGCAGCAACCTTTCCAGCCTTTCCGCTTTGCTTTTCACCAGAGTGGAAAGGCTGAATTTCTGTAGGCGTCGTCCTAGATGTCGTCCTTGAGGTCGTCCTAAACGTTGTTTTTGAGGTTTTCCTAGGCGTCGTCCCTGAGGTTGTCCTAGGTGTCGTCCTTGAGGTCGTCCTAGACACCGTCCCTGAGGTCGTCCTAGGCGTCGTCCTTGAGGTCGTCCTAGACATCGTCCTTGAGGTCGTCTTCTAGGCGTCGTCCCTGAGGTCGTCCTTGAAGTCGTTCCTCCATAGTACAGCTTCGCTGGTCTTCCTTCTTCACCAGAGTGGAAAGGCTACAAGTTTTTTTGTTTGTCTTTTGTCCCCTTGTTCCCCTTCTCCAGGGATTATTTTCGTCATTCTTGTCTAGCTCGCTTGCACCTTTGCATTCAATTGCATTATTATCATAACTTTAAAAATGCAGGCCATTCACCCTTGTTGGTGTTGGTGGTGGCAGCTGACAAAAACCCGTTTGCTCTACTTCTGTCCATTTCCTGGTTAGCTCAGTTGGTAGAGCACTCCACTGGAAATGAAGAGGTCCCTGGTTCGATACCAGGACCAGGCGGATTTTTTCGGTCGCGCACCACTCACCTAGCATGTGTTTGGAGATTTGTGTTTGTCCTTTGTCCCTCTTGTTCCCCTTCTCCAGGGATTATTTTCGTCATTCTTGTCCAGCTCGCTCGCACCTTTGCATTGAATTGCATTATAATCACTTCTAACTAGGGTTCCGCTTTTTATTTTTTCGAAATTCGGCATACTTTTTTCGGTGTTTATTTTAAAATTCAATTTTCGGTTTTTTGCGCTATATATTTATTCCACAAAAAGTTTACCGTTTTTTTTTTTTTTGATGAATATGAAAGAAAAACCATCGGACACCAGATCAGGTGATCCTAGTAGCTGCGATATTTGTGATCACTCAAAGGATAACAACAGATATACATCTTGGCCACAGCTTCCGTCAGGACACACCTCAAAATGGCGGCCGGCATAATCGTCAGCACGCTTCCTTCCTATTCTGATGACGTGACCATCTGAGGTCATGACCGTACAGGAAGCGGCGGAATGGTAAAGAAAAAGACGTATGTATGTTCTCAACCACAGGGAAGTTTGAGAGAGGGTGGAAGCTATTAATGGCTTTCCTCCATGTCCTCTGAAGCGAAAAACCTTATACTAGCCCACATCCAAACTTCTTTTTTTAGGACCGATCACAGAAAGGACACAGATGTCCCGCGAAGGCCAATCCAAGGCCTCTTTTGTTGCATGTTGAACCTTGGAAGAGGGCAATCACAAAGACGTCGCACAATGTGGAACCTTGCAAAGCCCTCTCTCTCTCTCCACCCCCTGCCCCACCCACCTCGATGCAGCCCTAAAAAACTGACCTTTTTCGGTTAAAACCAAATTTCCGAAAATGGATACGGCAAACTTTTATTGGTTTAAACCGAAAACTCTGAACCCTCTTTATAACCTTTTAATAAAATATCGGTTGGTGCTGAAACTTTGGCATCTGGTTCAGACCTCTACCTTTTGGCCAAGACTGAGCGTTTGGCCGTGCCTAGTTTATTTTTGCGATAAAAAAAATTTATAATTTGTTTTTTCAACGCCTGGTACATTAGTGTGATGACATAAAACATGGTGCGAGAAGTAGAGCAACTACGAACCTTCCCCGTGTACGAGCAGGTAACTTGGCTGCCTACAACGCAGCAAGGGGTGCGCCGCAGAAACTGATGGCGGTGGCGCTCATGATGAGGCAGAGAGCTGTGCGTGGCAAAATATCATGAAATGATGACACAAAGTTCCGATGCAACGGCGCGATAGGGTTTAGCTCATTGTGGAGGAAGCTGACTTTAAACATGGCGATTTGCTATCCCAAAGTGCCATTTGGGGGGGCGCATTTGTAAAAAGGGTCTATTGGGGCGTCAACCATTGCACATTTTTCCCTTTCTCAGCGGCGGCCGGCGTACCGGTCCACCCTCGAAGCCCCCACCCCCACTCCCGCTCAATTTTGTGTTGGCCACCGGTCGTGACATCTCGCACATTGTGATTGGCCGCCCAGAGGAGTCTGAGCCGCCATTTGCAGCTCAGACTCCCGAGACAAACACTCGAATGGGCCGATATCACCGAGCATTTGGTGCATGCGTGACGCTTCCGTAAGTTTAGTTTGCGGGAGGTGGGTGACGGTGCGCAAGACGGTTCGTGCCGTCTCGTGGTCCGCGGCACTGCAGAGGGGCTGTCGCGCTTGCAGAAAGACCCTCCTAAGCATTGTGAAACTGGCCAGCGGGATGGGTCTTCTCTGGTAGCATGGTATAAAGGACTGCCCCGCTAGAAACGACGGGAGTGCCTTTGATATGGCGAGACTCGTGTTGGAGATGTGGGGGTGCCTGAGCTCGAGTTGCTTCCCCCAGGACCAGGTGAAGGAGGTCAGCTTCCGAGTGACGAGGATACGCTGCTGGAGGATCACCACCGCCGTGAGTACCTTCCTCTGTGGTGACATGCAACGTCCAACGCAGCTTGGAAAAGGGATTGCAAATTTCAGTTACCGAGGCTCAAAATTGCGGGTCGAAAGCAGTTCATTACAGCTATAGATTACCAGTGCAGTAATCGAATTGCCGTAATTTCATTATTATGTGAGCAACAGAAAACTGCCAATTTGACAGATGCAAAAAGCACTTGTGCTGGGAGAGTGAGCTTTTGGAGAAGGGTCTTTGTTCCCCTGCAGGTGGGAGAGGAGGTGAACGGAGAGGGGCAGAGGCTGGAGCTCTCCTTCGAGTACCTCATGAGCAAGAACAAGCTCCAGTGGGTCACTGTGGTCAGCAGCCAGGTGACCTCCTGCGATGCATTTTCTTCGTACATTTTATGTGGGTTCGGGGCAAGCTCCTCTTTCCAGCAGAGCCAACGATGGAGGCGACCTCCGTCATTTGTCCTGCTAGGGACCAGCTTCCCCTGAACCCTGTCACCAACTAGAGGGAGCTCAATGCATGCACTGACAGTAAACCCCCGTTAACTCCAACACAGATATCTCGAAAGATCGGTCAAGTCTTGCGTGCATTGCGAAATTAATCCCCATAGGCACCATGTATTCTGACATTGCTTATCTCGAAAAGTTTCCAAGACGGGCATCAAACATCTCAAAACTTTGTACTATGCAAAAAAAAAAAAAAAAAAAAAGCTCGAAAGGATTGAGGAGTTTCAGCGACGGTGTCACCCACAGTTTGCCCACTGTAGAATGAGCCTGTGGTAATCGGGAGACATGGTGTTGAGAGTATTTTTGCATGCAGCGCCCCTCACCACATATCGCCAACTAAACCACTTTTTATGCTTCTGTTTTGTTCTTTTGCTTTCCAAGATGGCGGCCCCCATGGTATTTTGGTTTCCCTGTTCCTCGCGTTGCATATTGCTTTAATTTGAAGCGCCCGTCACAGGACACCATTTCCAGGCGATCACATTCAGACAAGAAAGCATTTTTTTCACGTAGGGGACTGTTTATTGGATCTCTGCAGGGTGTAAATCAATCAGAAAGAGTCACAAACATAGCACATAATACAGCAATAGAACAAAGTTTGCACGGAGGCCGGTCAATTTACAAACATAAAACAGGGCCGACGACACTTTTTTTTTTTTTGCGGAGTATTGGCATGTTATGACAGAAATATTGTGGATGGCAGTTTTTAGGGCAAGTGTGAAACACGACGATCGAACACACAGCTTAGTGCAACACATTTTGACAGGTCACAAGGCCATCAAGAGGCACGAAAATAGAGCACATCGCACCAGTAAACAATACAATAAAACTCAAAACTGCATGCACACAGCATTATCTACGGCAATTAGAAATTCTACAGAATTGAAAGCCCCTGACTGTTCTCTGTGTCATAAGTTCTGTTGCTTAAATAAAGCGCAGGCTTTTTAGAGCGCCCGGAGGGAGCTCTTCTACTGATCAAGTAAATGGCGCATAGGATGAGTCGTACAAGGTTTTTTAAATGATAAAATTCGCTCTTTTAGTTTTGTGCGGACTAATACCATGAACAGAAGAGAACATGTGAGAGAGTTTGAGCACCAACATCTCCGTATGTGTGTGTGTGTGTTTTTTTAAGCTGATGTGAACACTTAAGTTTTCCCGAACACCGATTGACAAGGAGACGTGGTGCCGTTTTCAACGCAGCAATTCACCGAGGAATTTTTGGTTTTTTTTCTCACACGATGTGAACTAGGGTTTGTACCTACCAGAACGATCGCATATGTTTACACAAGTTGGGTGCCCTTATTTGAAGGGCACTACTTGAGAACGCATTAAAATGAACGCGATCAGTAAATTCTCAATCGAAACTTGCGACGCCGGTGTACGCTCCGCGATTTCTTCAGTTTCGTTTGGGCTGCATCAGTTTCGAGCCTCTCTCTACATGTGCAAAGCCGCCGTTACTTTGTCGTTCATGATTCCGAATAGAAAGACGATTCGGCACTAGCTTCATTGATGCAAGGAGGAAAATCAGCACCTCACACAAAACTTAATATACGCAAGTTTATAATTCACCGCTATATGAGTCTGTGTAACGGCGAGTTCCTCAGCGATATTTGCCACGGAAACGATGACTTTGAGAGAAGCAAAGTATAAATATAACACAATGCTATTTGCAATAACAAAAATTAGAATAGACAACTTACCAGCTTCTCAGCGAGTGCTTTATTATCAGCTTCGAATGCTTCGAATTTAAATGCCAAAAATGCAAGTGTACTCCGCAATCTCCGCAGCAGCCTGGCAGCAGCCCGGCACGTTGGCGCCTCGACTCCTCTCATTGGTCGTAACCCTAGGCAACCGTGTAACGGTTTTCGGTCAAGCATTCTTTTATTCCTTTCCGAAAAAAATCGGGTCCCTTATATTTTTAAAAATTAGCATTACTGGTATAATTCCTTTGCTTTATAACGATTACTTTTACACGGCGTTCTGTAACAAAATATCAGAAACATAAAAAGTGTTTCGTTATGTGGTGAGGGGCGCTGCCTAACGCCCAATTACCGGAAGGGGCCTTGAGTGGGATCACTGTATGCTTATTCACTGTGGTGTCACCGCCCTGGCAGCTGGTCGCCCAAAGAGAAAGAGGGGGATAGGTTTGCTGGGCGTTGGCTTCGTGTACAGGGTGTCACAAAAGAAAATTTACACGGTCTTTTTTACCGCAAAACTAAACTAGGCATCGCCGAACGCTCATTCTACGCCCAAAGGTAGAGCTAGAGGTCACAACCAGATACCAAAGTTCCAGCCCGATCCGATAACTTAATCAAAAGTTACGAGTGATTTTCTGAAAATTTCAATAGGAAAACGGCGGCCGACGGAGCTTTCGCACACATGGGGCTCTATAGCACCAGAAACCGAAAACGGGCAAAAATGGGCTCCATTTTCCCATTGAAAGTTTCAGAAAATCACTTATAACTTTTGATTAAGTTATCGGATTGGGCTGAAACTTTGGCATCTGGTTGTGACCTCTAGGGCTACCTTTGGGTGGAGAATGAGCGTTCGGCGATGCCTAGTTTATTTTCGCGGTAAAAAAGACCGTGTAAATTTTCTTTTGTGACAGCCTGTAGATGCGTTGGCCGCGAACGTAGGCTTATGAACTTCGGCAGCAAGAATATTGCGCGGCTCTAGTGTTCCGGTACGAGCAACAAAGGTGACACGATTTGCTACGACTAGCTACGACCACCCGCCGCCGCGATGCCGGCGATGCAGGTGTCGAAGGAGCGCAACCTGTGTACTACGCAGTCAGTCGCCGTCGCCCGACGCAGCGCGTTTGGCATTCAGGGCTTTCCGCCCCGGGTTCTTCGTTTGTACTTGGAACCGAGTATTATTTCCTGCGCTTGTGTATGTGCTCAGTGGCTGGATATGGACCTCATAGAGCAGTTCTTCAGACTCAACAGCGACTCAAAGTTGACGGCGGAGGGACTTGCAGCAACGCTTTCGGTCGGTGCACGGGTGTCACGACTACACGGATAAATTTTAAGATTGCTGCTGCTAGCAAGGTGGGCCATAGTCGCTTTATGTTGACACGATTTTAAGTGTAAGTACTCCGTGCAAAGGCGAATCTATCGCGTTTATAATCCACATTTGTTTTTGTTGTTTTTATCACGCACGACCGACTACTAAGCAAATGCTTCTGTACCGATCACGGAGTGAATGTCTTTGGCCTTACATTGCGGAACACCCAATAAAAAGTCATGTTGGTGCAGCGAGATAACTTCCCTTTCGAGTGACCTTTTTTGGTTGATAATTTCTCCGGTATCTAGGTGCTTCAATCAACACGATCGATTAGGTTTGCGTCCCTAGTTAAGACATGTTGCTGCCACATGCGGCACTAATGCTTGGCACGATGTATGCCACTGGTGGCATTGCTTTACTTCCAAAGCTAAAAGTGTAACAGGTGGGACCATTCAGTTTGCTAAAAATGTGCTAATATGGGAATTTCGTTGCATAACTAGCGTTTTACGTTTAAGATTGATAAGAAACATTGTCATGTGATGATGCATGTCTACAGCATAAGCTTTGCAGATCCAGAATGGGTGTGCTATAGGCTACAGCCTCGAGGTTTTTAATGGACCAAATTGGTGATTACGCGGCAATAAATATTGTGGTGGAAAACTGCCCATTGGCTCTGTGAGTTTTGATCGTGACCATTGGTGTGCTGTTGGCGAATTAAGTAATGGCACACCTTTTCCCTGACCATCTGGCTTCGAGGGACATCGCATCTAGATGTGCTTAAATCATGTTTAT